>PIJE02000856.1:138860-153860 GCA_002895965.2 Coryphaenoides rupestris
ACCAACACCGCGCACTACAGTAGGCCTGCATAGAAGAACTACACTGAACAGAGCTGCACCACATGACGCACGACCCTGTAGAACCGGACTCCGCGGTGCGGGAACCTAGCAGTGGGACGACGTGGAGTCAGCTCCATAGAACTAGACTATGTAGATCTCATACGAGCCCCGTCTAGAGCAGCACTCTGCGTCTCTATAGACACATAGAACAGGACTACATAGAGCTCTCCCTCACGGCTCCATGTCTGCGTATTTGAACGTACGCAAAAGCCATGTCAGCGTGCGTTTGGACAGCCATGTAGACATGACATGCTGTCGCTATGACAACCAGGAGAACACGTAGATAGATGTATGGACATGTGAGTGTGTGTGTGTGTGTTTATGATTTGACTTTGACTTTGATTCATGATGGGCTGATGGGGTTGACAGAAGAAAGATGAGTTGACAGATTTGAACCAACGGTAAACATAACAACGCATAGAAGACGTGTTTTTACATGTATGTGTGTGTGTGTGTGTGTGTGTGCATGTGTGTGTGTATGGTTGCGTGCGTACATGTGTGTGCATGTGTGTGTGTATGGTTGCGTGCGTACATGTGTGTGCACATATGCGTGTGTGTGTGTGTACGTGTGTGTGCATGTGTGTGTGTGTGTGTGTGTTCGTGTGGGTGTGCATGTGCGTGTGTGTGTGTGCGCATGTGTTTTTAGGGAGAGAGTGAGAGAGAGAGAGAGAGAGAGAGAGAGAGTGAGAGAGAGAGAGAGACTGATTAGGATTAATTTCAGTGTTACTCTTCAGGACCACCCTGGGAGAGACACACCACTAGGAACCAGCTGGTTAGCCCCCGTTCACTCCTACACACACACACACACACACACACACTCACTTGAATTAATTAATTACAAGCAAATGCGTTACAGTCCTGAAATCAAGTCAAGGTTCCATGCCACACTATTTAAATAAAAAATTTCAATGAAGAAGTATCCGGCATTGCTGTCTGTCTCCTTACATCCATGTGTGTTACATCCAAATGTGTGTGTGTGTGCGTGTGTGTCTCTCTGTGTGTGTGTTTGGGGTCCTGTGCGTGTTCCTTTTGTGTGTTTGTGGTCATGTGTGTGTTTGTGGTCCAGTGTATTTGTCTCTGTGTGTGTGTGTGTGTGTGTGTGTGTGTGTGTGTGTGTGTGTGTGTGTGTGTGTGTGTGTTGTGTGTGTGTGTGTGTGTTTGTGGTCCTGTGTATTTGTGTGTGTGTGTATGGTGTGTTTGTGGTCTGTGTGTATTGTGTGTGTGCTGTGGTGTGTGTTTGTGGTCCTGTGTATTGTGTGTGTGTGTGTGTGTTGTGGTCTGGATTGTGTGGTGTGTGTTTTGTGGTCCTGTGTATTGTGGTGTGTGTGGTGTGTTGTGGTCCTGGTATTTGTGTGTGTGTGGTGTGTGTGTGTGTGTGCATGTCCATTTTCCCAGCGCTCTGCCTGCAGGAATGCGGGCAACAGCGCTAGCGAAGCGGGAATATTAGGCTCCGACCGCAGCCCCTCTTTCCCCTCTCCGCTCCATCTGGTGTCGCATTAAATATTAAACTTTTTAATTTGATTCAATTCACAACGACAAACACCCTGAATTGGTCCAGATGCCCGGCCCACCCCAGGCCCGGGCGCCTCGCCAGGGGCCTGGGGGCTTTAGCAGCTTAAGGAATGGGGGTTTAGCAATTAGCCAAGCGGTGCTAGCGCTAGCACGGGCCAGGCTCCATTAGGACTATGGGGTTTTACGATAGCTAAGCGCTAATAGGTCAGCGAGTCATGCCAAGGCTACACTGGCTTTGACTCGGTTCCGTTTGTGTTCCCGCTGCGTCGGCCGCATCGCATATCGTGTTACCGGAAACTATCCTAATCAATGCGGCCTCGTTTCTCTCAAACGAATTGGATTATTTCCATTTTCTTGCCAGATATGCGAACGTATTTGATCCATCTCCCTGCATTTATTGGTTGAATTTGATGTGATCCGCCTCTCCGTTTAAATCTACACTCTTTCTCTCTCTTGATTGCAACCGGCTTTTCCTGCTGAAAACATGTACAGGAAAACTGTATTCCACAGTGGGAAAATATACACCAAATTCTTCTTCTTGGGTTTACATGTACATTTTTTCTACAGAACACATAGAAATGTTCGAGCCCCCAGACTGTGGAACTCTCTGCCCATTGAAATGAGACAATTAGGCAACATCATTAGCATTTTTTAAGTCCCTTCTTAAGATGCTTTTTTACAGGAAGACATTCTTGAATTGTTGAAATTTTCTCCCTGGTGTTTTAATGCTGTTTGATCCGTCTGTTGTCTTCTCATCTTTTGCTTTTATCTGCTGTTCTTTTTCTGTAAAGCACTTTGTAACCTTGTTTAGAAAGGCGCTTTATGAATACATTTTATTTTATTATCGTCTGTGTGTGTGCGTGTCTGTGTGTGTGCGTGTCTGTGTGTGTGTGTGTGTGTGTGTGTGTGTGTGTGGTGTTGTGTGGTGTGTGTGTTGTGTGTGTGTGTGTGTGTGGGGTGGGAGGGGGTCCATCCTCTCCACCTGTCCGCCACATCTGTAGCCCAGCATCATGCCATGTGAACTGTGACGGCGGATGTGTTATTGAACCACGCTGTGGAGCTGGTACCACTACAGCGCCGAGGAGGAGGCCCCTCTCGGACCAGAAAGCCTGGGCCTCAATTATACTTCCTATGGGGCTAATGAGGATCTGAGAGCAGGCTTAGATCCAGGACCCCCTTCTTCCTCCACCACCACCACCACCACCACCTCACTGTCAGCCCATCTGCTTCTTTGATTCCGATCACTATGGAAACGATGGACTGTTTTTCATTCCATGTTGTTGTGTTTTCCCCAAACATGATTTGGGCACAATGTGTTTCTATGGAGTCGATTTGGAAAATGATATACTACTATAAATTAAATACTTTAAAGGTAGCCTAAGAATCAGTGCATTGTGAGCTCCGTGGGTTGAGACAATAACGTTCAGAAACTAATGTTAGTTCTAATAATTAAACCTTGTAACCTTGTAACCTTGTTTAAAAAAGCTATGAAATCCAAAAAAAAAATAATTATCCGCTCTTACATCTCGCTTCGTTCCATTTTCCCGCGAAATCCGAGCCGATTCAAATATAAGAGAAATCACCCAAAAGCTGTTCTACAACAGAGAGAGTCGGGGAAGCTCTCATGTTTTAACTTCAACCACAACCTGCTACAACCTGCTAGAACTAACATTAGTTTCTGATTGTTATTGTCTCAATACTGGAGCTGCACACTAGACCACTACTGTGCTTTAAACTTGACTTCTCACAACACAAGTATTTCCCTGCGGGCAGTGTTTGTGCGTCAGCTTACGGCTGCTAAATTAACCTTATTTTGTAATTAAGGGAGACCGCGGGGTGAACTGCAATGACTTTCAGATGTCACAATGAGTTAGCTCGTTAGCTACGACCCGCAGATGCTAACATCTGGGAGGTCAGCGACAAACTGTTCCACACCAGGGTCACGGAACAGACTGAAACATGCTGGCTAAGCCACGAGGAATGCAGTAGGGAAGTTGGTGACCACATTTGTATATTGGCTCTAAATACTAATTTTAAAAGAAACACAATGTGTAACTGAAAACGGAACAAAATGGCGCACCTTTTGCCACAGTCATTACATGTACAGTATATACACTGAGCCTTTTTGCGTACTTGTCATTCGACATTTTTGTGGTGTGTGTCGTTAACTACATTTACATTCATTTGTTTTTGCGGACGTTTTGACATTTCTTAAAAGCAGTAACAACTGGACAGACTGCAGACTGGGTGTAGGAATTGGAAAGACATTGTGCACAATTATTTTTCGTAACGAGTACTCGATCGCGTCGAATATCGTGGAATAGTGGCGTGTGTTGCTGAGCGTTGTGGTGGCGCGGGGGTTTAGTGTCCCCCCGTTGTCACATGGTTTTGATATGGCAACGCGACATCTCAGCTCATGAACTGTTTTGCATTACAACTGTTTTCCCTTCAGTAACATAATAATGACAAGGTCTTCTTTTGGTTTTAACGACCTGTGGCTTGAATTAAGTGGGTTAGGCTTTTGGAGCGGCGGAGCACACGTCTTTCAGAAACGTTTGATAAAAATTGACACGTTCACATTACCGTGAAATTGTGGTCAACGGCTTTCTCTTTTCGTTGCTATGTAAAAAAGAAATATAAATAACATGTTTTGTGTTGTTTTAAGAACCAAATGCATGTAAATTGCCTGTATTGTGTGAAGAACAAATGTATTTTTAAAAGGCGAGACAAGGATTAGATTGTCCCAAACTGCCTTGAGGAATGAACACAGATTCATTCATTAATTGATGAGTGTGTGTTCAAATACCTGTACACACATGTTTAGTGATAAGTGTGTGGATGTGTGTGTGTGTGTGTGCGCGTGTGTGTTTGTGCGCGTGTGTGTGTGTGTGAGATCATATGTGTGTGCCTGGTTGCAAGCATGTCTGTTATTGTGCATGCAGCTGACGTGTGTGTGTGTGTGTGTGTGTGTGTGTGTGTGTGTGTGTGTGTGTGTGTGGCGCGCTCATTTGTGTGTGTGCACACATGTGTGATATCGTACGTGTGCCTGCATGCAAGAATGTGTGTGTGTGTGTGTGTGTCTGTGTATGTTTTTGTATGTGTGTGGGTGAGTGTGTGCTGTGTGTATGTGTGTGTGTGTGTGTGTGTGTGTGTGTGTGTGCAGTGGTCTGACAGGCGGATGGAAGACATTGTCTGTCTCAGATTAACGACACAATCCTGGCGGAACTCTTGGCCGGGTTGCTCCTCAGTAATCTGGCTAACCGTAAGTATGGCTCCTGTAATCTACACCACCCCCGTCCAACACACATCTCATCGACTCACGGGACACACACACACACACACAACCACACACGCACGCACACACACACGCGCACACGCACACACACACACACACAGGATTAATCATGCAACTCTATCCATTGGTAATAGTACTTTTCTTCTCCCGGTTCATCCAACTGTAAAACACATTCTCTCTCTTCATTTCACACTCTCTCTATCTTGCTTGTGAGATACACTCATCAGCCTTTCCTCGTGCTCCTCGGCTCTCTCTCTCATCTCCCTCTCTCACTTCTCCGGCTTGCTATCTCTCCTCCTGCTCACTCTCTTTCTCACTTTCTCTCTCTCCTGCTCTCTCTTCTCTCTCTCTCTCTCCTCTCTATCACTATCACTCTGTCACTCTATCAACTCGTTTCTCTACCTCTAGCGCTCACTTTTGCTCTCTCTCTCTCTGTTCATGTTCTCACTTTGGGTTTGGGTGTCTTCTTACTCTGTCCTCTCTTCTGTCTGTCTGTCTGTCTTGTCTGTCTCTGTGGTCCTCTTCTCTTCTCTCTTTTCCTCTCATCTCCCTCTATTCTTCTCTTCTGTCCCCTCTCTCCTCCTCTCTCTCTCTCTACCCTCTCTCTCTCTCTCCTCCTGTCTCTGGATGGTATATTAAGTGAGGCTGCAAGCCACATCCAAGCCTTTGGGGGTGAGGTCCCGGGCTTGAGGTTTGGACCGGGAGTTTAAACACTCCTTTACTGTGCGTGTGTGTGTGTTTGTACGTGTGTGCATGTTTGTGCGTGCGTGCGTGTGTCGTGTGTTTGTGTGTTGTGTGTGTGTGTGTGTGTGTGTGTGTGTGTGTGTGTGTGTGTGTGTGCATGCATGTGTGTTCCTGTATGTGTGCGCACATAAACCAAGCATGCATCCCATCCTCCCCTGTGTGTGTATGTGTGTGTGTGCGTGTGTGCGTGTGCGTGTGTGTGTCTGCGTGCTCATGTACCCACAGTTTGGAGTCCGTCCGTCGACTCCATGAGGGTAATATCAGCCCCAAGTTTAACGTTGACACTGAACTAACTTGACGGGTTGAGCAAAACCCACCGCTATCCACGTCCGAAGCAACCCGTCCACTTGCGCTGTTGTGTCGTTGTTTGTTTGTTTGTTTGTTTGTTGCATCGTTGCACCACAACAAACACAACAGCAACCCTCCGTGTAGTCATGCAGAGACAGTGACCCGTTACATATTGAGTTTAGGCGTAGATTTGATCAACTTGGATTGCCCCTTGCGGACATTAAAGCGTTCTACTATTGACCACCTGCATCTTTGAGAAACAACAACAACAACAACAACACACAAAACAAAAGCATGTTGCATCATAAGCAACATTTCGCAAACCTTCTCATATTCGGGGGAATTCTCAGGGTGGCCTTAATGGCGGTTGTTTTAAGGTGTGTTGTGTCGTGAGGACTGTCTTTCTTCACCCTCCGTCTTGGCGCGACGCCGGCCGCACCGTCGAAACCTGTCTGGCCGACGCACAGCTCCGGCCGACAGCGCTGGCCTCGCTCTTTAAATTCCAGAAGTTTCTAGAATCACGCTGTGAGGTATGTTTACGCCAAAGGTTTTATTTTTTGCCGTTTTTTCTCAAAAAGGGAGTTTCTGTGTAATTAACTTTATTTGTGTTTGGATTCCGTTCGTTTTTTTTTCCTTTACGGGTCTTTTTAACGAAAAAAAAAAAATAGTTTTAACGCAAAGTGAAAAGGGCGACGGCCACACTCAAATGAACGTAATAAGCGGCGGTTTAATTAGCGTCAGCGTGACCGTATTTATCGGTCAGCCGCGTGTGAGGCCGCGGTGTCGACACTCCAACCCACATGTGGGGGAGGATGTTTTGTGTTTTGTTGTCGGTCGTGTGTGTGTGTGTGTGCTGTGTGTGTGTGTGGTGTGTGTGTGTGTGTGTCGGTGTGTGTGTGCGCTTTCTCAGGCTTTTGGGCTTTTTGGGAGATTTTGTTCGCTCATGCGGTGCCTGTTGAATGCCTGTATGTCAGTTTCTTGTGTTTACATTGCGAGTGTGATTGCTCAGTGTTAGTGGAAAGCTGAGGAGATATGTCACACAACGCAGGCACAGCGCGCCGCACACACACGCACACACACACAACACGCCACGGCACACACACACACACACACACACACACACACACACACACACCCACCACCTAACTTACCCTCATAATTTGCAGCTTAAAGCTTAACAAAGCCATGACAGGAAAAAATAACACCAAAAACTAAATAAACCACATTGATTTCAATTGTTTCCACAATTGTCCCTAGCACACCTTTGTGTGACCTATTTGGGAAAAGCCATTGATAGCAGAGGCCAAAGAAGTATACAGGCCACAGAACACAGAGTTTAGCAGAGTTTTAGCAGAGTTAGCAGAAGTTTAAGCGGAGTTAGCAGAGTTTAGCAAGAGTTAGCGGAGTTTTAGCCAGAGTTTGCCAAGAGTTTAGCAAGAGTGTAACCAAAAAGCCATGCCAATGCCCCGTGCCGTTTTGGCAGGAACGCTGCGCCACCTCCAGCCTTAGCTCCCTCCGGTTCCAGGCGACCAACTGCGCTCGGGTTAAGCGTGGCTAAGCGCTGCCATGTGTTTTATGCTAGCAGGACGATTGTGTCCTGCTCTGCCAGGTCCCCCCCAATAAACTACCGCTGGCTGCTCCAGCTACCAAGCTGGGACTCGGTACTGCCAGACGCCTCCTGCCAAAGGACCCATGGACTTGGCTCCCCTCTCTCTCTCTCTCTCTCTCTCTCTCTCTCTCTCTCTCTCTCTCTCTCTCTCTCTCTCTCTCTCTCTCTCTCTCTCTCTCTCTTTCTCTCTCTCGCTCTGGCTCTCTCTCCCTGGCTTCCATGCCACTTAGAGCAGCAGCAGAGTGCAGTCAATAGACTGTGATCATCCGCAGAAATGCCCTGGCAGCCCGGGCTCCTGTGAGGAGCAGGCTGAGCTGTTAGCAGGGGGGGGGTTCTCCTGCTCAGCCCAGTGCCTGTTTGCTCCTGGCCTCTTCGCTCCGGTCCTGTTCTCCCCTCTCTCTCCTCCCTCTCTCTCTTCTCCTCTTCCCCCCTCTCTCCCTCTCTCCCTTCTCTCTCTCTCTCTCTCTCTCTTCTCTCTCCTCTCTCCTCTCCTCCTCTCTCCCTCTCTCTCTCTCTCCCACTCCTCCTCTCCTCTCCTCCTTCTCCTTCTCTCTCCTTCTCTCTCTCTCTCTCTCCCTCTCTCTCCTCTCTCTCCTCTCTCTCCCTCTCCCTCCTAATTCCTCTCATGCAAATGGCTTGGCGGGGGGGAATCTGAGGCAGACGAACGTTTGCCAGTATGTTCCTGATTTTAATTGAGGCGCTGGGAGAAATGAGACGAAGAGTCTACGACGAAGACGAGCTGACCCCGGAGCAGGTAGACGCCTGTTTTGGGGTTTTTTTCAGGCCCTTACATAAACCCCACCGAGAGGAGAGGAGAGATGGAGAGGAGAGGAGAGGAGAGAGGAGAGGAGAGGAGGAGAGGAGGAGAGGAGAGAGGAGAGGAGAGAGGGGAGGAGATAGGAGATAGGAGATAGGAGATAGGAGAGGAGAGGAGATAAAGGTGTAGCTGGTTGGCACCGGGCCACGGTTCTGGCTTCACACCGAGACGGGAGAACGCTGCTCCAGCATGTAGATTATAGGATAAAACATGGCACCCGCAGTGAGACTGGGAGAGGTTTCAGGTTGTCTGGGGGGGCGGGGGGGGGGGGGATGGTTTTAATGTGTGCCCGTCATAGCGCTAAGTGCAACGGAAAAGTTGCTGCCAAAACCACGTGGGGCCATGTCGTGACGTGAGTGGTGAGGGATTGGGTGTGTTTTTGTTTTATAATTTATTTAACGTCAAATGACTAAAAGGAATCGACTGTTATTCCGTCTTTTTTTTTCCCCCCTCCCCTCTAATATGGTTTATCTTCTTAGCGTGGGGTTAATTTGGTCGTCATCGTCAAACAAACGTTTGTCTCTCCAAACATTCTGATATGATGAGATGAGCATTCATACATGTTTATTGGTAGTATTGATACTGATCAATACATATTTGTAATGACGTGTACTGCTCTTAAACCTTAATTTCCCTTCTGGGATTATTAAAGCACCTGTATAATATAGCCTAATATAACCTCATTTAATCTAACCTCATCTATTAGTCTAATATAATCAGATCTAATTCTATATAATCTACGATAATCTAACATAAACCAATGTAACCAAATATATAGTCGTCTATAATCTTAATTTAACTATGTAATCTACTCTAAACTAATCTACGTTTATCCATCTCACCTAATCTAACTTTATCACATCTACTCTAATCTAACCTAATCCATCCTATGGTAATATAACCTCATCTATTCTAACCTAATCTAGTCCAGCCTAATCACATTTAACCTAATCTAGTCTAACCTGAACTAATCAAGTCTAACCTGAGCTAATTTAGTCTAATCTAATCCAATAATCTAACATCGTCTGGTCTAACCCAATCTAATCTAAGATTCCAACTCTGAGGTGCCCCACTCCTTGAGCCCCTGGCTGCTACTGAGGAAGCTGTAGCACTGGGGGTCTGGGGTCTGTGAGTATAGGAGTTAGGGTTAGGGTTAGGGTTGGTTTCTATGTGGTGATGTATTGGGCCTCCTGTGAAACCTCTAAGGACCTGGAAGGGAGTGTTTGGCAATCGACCATGCAGCTAATCGACCATGCAGACGAAGATGAGCAGATCCATATACGGTATCGACACACACTCACCTGTGACTGTGACTCCATCAAAGCATAACATAACGCTCGAAACCAGCTCTATTCTTTTCTTTATCTGTTCTATTCAACTCTATTCTTATCTTTATGTACCACAGCAATATATAGCTGTCTCCTTCAACAACTGTACTCTTCTTTGTAAGTTGCTTTGGATAAAAGCGTCTGATAAATGCCCTAAATCGAAGTATAAATGTAAAGCATAGAGCATAGATCGATGTTGACCAAGATGGGTGTTATGGTAAAACACACTCACAGCCCAACATCGACGGTGGCCTTTGGGAACCAGACTTTGGGATTAGAGGTTTACAAAATGGAGTGTAGTGAGGTTTCCTGTTAAATTAATGGGGGGGTTTGGGGGGTGGGGGGGGGGGGGGACGTGGATGTGTTGCTGCGGTTCCGTTTAACGTAATTAGGAACTTCCTCTGTAGTAGAAGCAGCAACACACTCTACCCTGCCTGAACTAAGCTCACGGTGGTGTGTGTGTGTGGTGTTGTGTGGTGTGTGTGTGTGTGTGTCGGTGTGTGTGTGTGTTTGTGTGTGTGCCATTTTGCTATGTGGGTTTTTTTTGCCTGTCTCTGTGTGTATACACGTTTGTGTGTGTGTGTGTGAGTGTGTGTGCCTATGTATTTTGCGTGTGTGTGTGATTGTGTGTGTTGGTTTGTTTAATTCGTGTTTTTGGCCAGTGTGTGTGTGTGTGTGTGTGGGGGGGGGGGAAGAGGAGAGGAGAGAGCATTGCAAACACATCTCGTCACTAGTCAAACACCCTCCAGGTGTGTTTTCCCTGAACTGAATCCATCCATCCATCCTCCTTCAATGGAAGCAGTAGCATTAGCGTTAGCTTAGCGTGAGGTTGGAACCCAGCCCAGCGTACCGCAGCTACATCTGTAGCTGCTATTTTCCAGGCTGCTCCAGGGGCGCCAAACTCCCCCCAATTTAGTGATTGATCATGATCATTTAACTACGAACAGACAGCATTACTAGCATTCTCCTCTCTCTCTCTCTCTCGTCTCTCACTCTCTCCATCTCTGTCTGTTTTTGCCTCTCAGCGCACGTGTACACACACACACAACACCACACACACGACACAGACACACACACAACACACACACACACACACACACACCAACCACAACACAACATATGCAACAGAAGCAATGCAACCACACACTCACATTATGGCTAGCTCATGCCATTAACGCAACACACCACAACCAAACACCACACACACCACACACACCACACACACACACACCCACACACACACAACATACCACCACACCCCCAAAGAGAAGATACACCCCACTTTACACTCCTCTCTCATGCACCACACACACACATAACACACACACCACACACAACACTGTGGCTTGAACGAAGGGAGGGCCTGTCTGGCTTCGCAACAATGCCTCTTGATCCTAGTACACAGAAGCTGGAGCTTCTACTTCTGCTTCGTTTATTAAGGGTTAAGACACACACATAACACGACACAACACACACACACACACACGACAGAGACATGCATGCAACACACACACACACACACTCACACACACACACACAACGACACACAACACACCGCACACACACACACACACACACCACACACACACACACAGATGCATGCACATGCACAGATGCATGTATATACTCACGTATTTAAACGTATATGTAAACGTATTTGCGCCATTTACTTTATGTATATAAGTATACAAGTGTAGAAATACACACACAAAACGTGCACACACACACCACCTGCTTTCTCCTACCTTGTGACCCTAGTCTAACCTAAACTATCTAGTCTGAGAGAGAAAGAGAGAGAGAGAGAGAGTGTTACCAGCGTCATTAGCATAGAAACCTGTACTAATACTTCCAGCTGGAGGGACATATTTGTTGTGTGTGTGTGTGTGTGTGTGTGTGTTGCGTGCGTGCCGTGCGTGCGTGAAGTACCAGATGTATAGAACGTAGGCAGGTGGTGTGTGTGTGTGTGTGTGTTGTGTGTTTGTGTGTGTTACCCCTAATTAAAAGTTCTCCCATTATCTCAGCTCTGAACCATAGCTATTTGGGGGGGGGGGGCGGGGGGTGTCTAGGTCCAGCTCCAGTCCAGGTCCAGGTCAAGCACCCCCCAGGAAATGCTCTGTCAGCCATCATCCCTGCAGTGATGTTACTTTTTAACTGACCCTAATCCTTTGCCTGCGACTTTTATTGTCGAAACACACAGCTCACGGTGAGAGGGACGTCACCGACGACGTCATTCTTGGTACAAATGCTAAGAGTGGAGACATTTTAGCATTTTGTATTTCCATGAAGTGTCTCAGGTTGTGTTAGATGGCAACCCCCCTCGGGAAAGGCAGCAGTCCAAACTAAACTCCCTCCCCCCCCCCCTCCCTAAAAAGCTGAAACTAGATGATGACTCTGATGAGGTTTGAAGGCTGTTCAGCCTCCAGTACCTTTAGGCAGAACAAACATCCGCCTGCTAATCCAGTGTCTCATTCTGTTGCGTGTGTTTTTCCCTCTGGCGTCACGATGGAAACACATATGCTAACGGCGTCATGGTGAAGAGCACCATGTGTTTGGTGTTGGTGGTGGTGGTGGTCATCTATCAGGTGGTCCTCACATGGACCTGAAGGACGACCAACACCCCCACTGATCTGTTGCTGGCAGATGTTGTGGGGGTTTTTTCAGGCCCTTACATAAACCCCACCGAGAGGAGAGGATAGTGGAGGAGAGGAGAGGAGAGGAGAGGAGAGGAGAGGAGAGGAGAGGGAGAGGAGAGGAGGAGAGGAGAGGAGAGGAGAGAGGAGAGAGGGAGGAGATAGGAGATAGGAGATAGGAGATAGGAGAGGAGAGGAGATAAAGGTGTAGCTGGTTGGCAAACTGAAAACTGAATCCTACGCCTTCAAATCTGTTGCTTTCATTCTCCCGTCAAGGACATAAATATATTAATATATACTTATTAAAGGTACTATAAGTAAGAATCATTGCATTCTGCTCCGTGGGTTGAGACAATAACACTCAGAAACTAATGTTAGTTCTAGCAGGTTGTAGCAGGTTGTGGTTGAAAGTTGAAGACTCAGCTGTGCAGAGTCTTCTTCAACCTGAGCCTGAGGCACGACGATCGTCCCTGTCCTGTGGAAAACATCATGCCTGGTTCCAGTCCCCAAGAAGAGACATGCAAGCAGCCACAGTGACTACAGACCGGTGGCCTTGACCTCACATGTGATGAAGTCGCTGGAGAGGCTAGTCCTGAAGCACATCCGTGCACTAGTCCAACCATCACTGGACCCTCTGCAGTTCGCCTACAAGCCCCGTATTGGAGTGGAAGATGCCATCATCTACCTGCTGCACAGGGCTTATTCTCACCTGGAGGAGGCAGGCAGCATTGTGAGAGTCACATTCTTCGACTTCTCAAGCGCTTTCAACACCATAAAGCCTGCAATACTTGGGACACTCCACTAGTGACCTGGATTACTAACTACCTGACAGGTCGGCCACAGCATGTTAGGCTGCAGAGCAACACGTCGGACACTATAGTGAACAACACGGGAGCACCTCAGGGGACAGTCCTGTCCCCCTTCCTGTTCACACTCTACACCTCAGACTTCAGATACAGCTCACAGTCCTGCCACCTGCAGAAGTTTTCGGATGACTCTGCCATTGTGGGCTGTATCAGAAAGGGGCAGGAGTCTGAGTACAGGAGTGTGGTGGACAGTTTCGTGGAGTGGTGTGGACTAAATCACCTGCAACTCAACATCTCTAAGACGCAGGAGTTGGTGGTGGATTTCAGGAAGCAACCGACTCACCCGAAACCGGTCAGCATCAGGGGGACTGAGGTGGACATTGTCGAGGAATATAAGTACCTGGGTGTTCACAGACAATAAAATGGACTGGACTAAAAACACAGAGGCCCTGTATAAGAAAGGTCAGAGTCGCCTGTATTTCCTACGAGACTCAGATCTTTCAACATCTGCAGGGACCGTGCTGCAGATGTTCTATCACTCTGTGGTGGCCAGCGTCATCTTTTACGCTGTTGTGTGCTGGGGCAGCAGGGTGAAGGCAGCCGACGCTAACAGACTCAATAAGCTCATCAGGAAAGCGTGTTCTGTCCTGGGAGTGGAATTGGAGTCTGGGTGGGAGGTCTCAGAGAGGAGGATGCTGAGTAAACTACTCAGTATTATGGACAACGCCTCCCCATCACCTTCACGCCACACTGGAGTCATACCAGAGCACCTTCAGCCGTAGACTGAGATTACCGAGGTGCACCACAGAACGCCACAGGAGGTCCTTTCTGCCTGTGGCCATCAAACTCTATAACTCCTCCCCCCTCTGTGGGAAGGACAGTGGAAATACAAGACATATGAACACTGAGCAAATATAATGTGCAATATTACCTCTCAACATCATGTGCACTTTCCTCAGTATTACGTGCAATATTAATATTACTGTCCAACATCATGTGCAATACTCTATCATGTGCTATATTATTATTATTATTATTATCATCAGGTTGTCTATAAATATTATCTATAACACTACCTCTCATCTCCTCTCATCATCATGTGCAATATTCTTAATGTCATGTCCAATAATATTTCACTTCAATTATGCCAAATTGTTTTCGCCGTCGGAATTCTTATCTTGCTGTTCATTTGTAAATCTGTTAGTTTATTTTTATTATTCTGTTGTTTTCCATATTGTTTTATTGTACTGTATTGCTATGCAACCTGGCACAATAATTTCCTTCGGGATGAATAAAGTTCTATCTATCTTAAAACATGAGAGCTTCCCCGACTCTCTCTGTTGTGTAGAACAGCTTTTGGGTTGATTTCTCTTATAATTGAGTTGGGTCGGATTTCTCAGAAAAATTTTAAGAAGTGACATGTAAGCGCGGATAATTAATAAATATATATATTTCATAGCTTTTTTTTTTAAAGTGTACAAGGTTTAATTATGATTAGAACTAACATTAGTTTCTGATAGTTATTGTCTCAACCCACAGAGCTCAGAATGCACTTCTGATTCTTACATATAGTACCTTTAAAGCTTGGGTGGGACGATATAACTGAGATATAACTGAAATTACTATTACATGTGTCATTTTAATTTAAAAAGTCCAAACATTTTTGAAGATCTGTTGGCTACCTGTAAGGCATCGATCTGAATTCACTGTCAGTCACTTGGATGAAAGCCTGTGCAACTCAATAACCAGATGATATTAACTTTCAGACCAGATAAAAAAAATAATGGCACCAAGGATACTGCACTGTGTGCCTTTAAACTGCTTTGGGCTTGACTGCCGGGCAGCAGGGTATTGGGATAAGGTTAGCATAGTGTTGGTTCCACCTCCATTTGATATCTTCAGTTTGAGCCT
>PIJE02000856.1:156360-163860 GCA_002895965.2 Coryphaenoides rupestris
CCCTGAGCCCACAGGAGACATGGTACGATGCGGAGTAACAGGAGTTTTAAAACGCGAGTACCCGGTCACAGAAGAGCAGCCCTGGAAACTAGAAACTGGAGAGCGTCTGCGCGGCTTCGTCCGCGCCACGATACAAAACTAGAAAAACGGAAGGAAAATACACGAAATGACAAATTGATAACGTCAACAAAGCTCGCTTTCCAGAATAATCCTCGGACAAATCAAATCCAAGCACTTGGCGGCAAGCTTGGCGTTCCCCTCGGGGGGCCTGCGAGTCCAGAATGAACGCACAAGCGACGGCTGCTGACTCTGCGGGTCGCAAAATAACATCCGAACATTGACCGACGCTTAATTGACATCGATATTTAGTTCCTCGTCTAACTTTCTCTCTCTCCTTCTCTCTTTCTCTGATTTCTCCTCATTCTTAACTCACTGAGAGTTAAGAGTTGGCAGGCCCCAGACCAGCTCCAGACTGATGATTACGACCACAAGAAACATCGGCTGCAGACCCGACATCATTAATGTCTCGTGCACAAATCTCCTTTTTAAGTTTTGCCAAACTTTTTGTATTTTTTTTACTCTCGACGGTTCAAAACGCTGAATAGTCGTCGTTTGATCAGCCCCCCCAGCCACCCCTGTACCTTCCTCAGTTTGTCGTTCTTGTTGGTTTGACCTTCTCTGTGCTTCTGGAATTTCTGTACTACCGAAAATGTTCTCTGCTTGACGATATAATGACATATATGTCTGTTAACCGTCTGCTGAACGGAGTGATATATTATGATAAAGAAAAACGACATGGCGGCCAACCTGTCCATTTCCTTGTGAGTTATTAATTTATCTCGCTGACATATTTGCCGCGGTAGTCCTCCAATGTCCCGGAACTAGTAAGGCGATACTTTTGGCAGTCAGTAACTCTCATCATATTAACTGAAAAGTAACACGAGCCGCTCATCGGAACTGTCTCTGTTGCCACCCCGTTCAGAATGTCTGTTCGCCTTCGGTGTGGTGCATTCTGGGATACGTTCCAGCCCAACAGTGACATGAAAATATGCAACAACAAAAGAAACATGGCAGAGTTGGAATGTGACACCGGTCACATGTATGACGCTACCAAACACCTGCTAGGTCTATTAATATATCACCTATCTGTTCATCTTCTTGGATAAATAAATGGCAGTCTGTGGGGGCACTGGGAATTCCCACCCAGGGTTTAGTCACTCTAATGGACTCCTTTTAAAAAAAACAATTTGGACCGTGAAGTCGGGTGCTTTCTGTTGGACCTCACCAGAGAGAGTCCTCAAAACCCAGAACCCAGGACCCGGGACCCAGAACCCAGGTGGACATACTGTAGGTCCATTAAGCAGCAGGGTTGCTCGGGGTTGTTCTTTGACTCATATCTACCGAGAGACTAGAGTCTAGTGGGATCTGGTTGCTGGCCCGGGGCGTGAGAGTGAGAATGCAGTGCGATAGATTGAATTAAAGCATCTGCAGTTCGCGTTGTCCAGTGAAATGTGCCTGCATTGCACACCGTTTATTCACAGACGGACGGTCATAAAACCGCCGTACGCCGCACCGATCGTATTGTAACTCGTGTGTGATTATACGACGATACTACGGCTCTATCCTTCAGGAGCTCAACTGACGTCGTACAGAGCGTAAGAGCGGTTGTCTGGGAACTGGAAGGTCGCCGGTTCGAAGACACCCAACCCCAACTGCTCCTGACGTGTTGGTCGTTACCCTTGCGTGGTTGACACACCGCCGTCGGTGTATGAATGGGTGAATGTGAGGCAATAACTGTAAGCTCGGAAGTGCTATATAAATGCAATCCATTTACCACCCATTTACTAACTGCAGTATAGACGGAACAAAATATACGGTGAACATATAGGAGGAATAAAGACCGGATGGTTCAGTTGGGTCTTCGTATCCAACTGTCAGATTAGATGACCAAACTTCAAAGAGTGGATGTTAATTAAATAGCCGCTCCATACAGCCCAGATGAGGGAGTTCTTCTAGCTATCGGTGCCAAGGGAGGTTTCTTATTGGTGTGGGGGTGGCGGTGGCGGGGGGTGTTCTGGTTGACTCACTCCTTCATCCCTTATTGGCTCAATGAACTGCAGGACTTGAGTGTTCGATTCCTAGCGAAAAATACACGAAAACGCTCGGTGGTCGCCAAAGGTGAGTCATGGCAGCGTGAATGCGGACAGGTACCGGCTTTCTTGACGAAGAAGTAAGTGGAACGCCGTGACGCAGAACGACTGCAAAAAAAAACACAAAGTTATTTTTTAGACAACATCTCAACGCGTTAGCTTAGGTTCCAGTCCAGGGCGGCGTTTGTTTGTAGCTGATGAGCTTGTTGGAAGCGCGAGAAGTACCGCCTAACTCCCCAGATTAGTTACACTCCAGAAACTCAATTAAGCCCCCCCCCCCCCCCCCCTCGCTTAATCAAATCAAACTCTGGGCTTTCCTCAAGCCTCTCTCTCTCCTCTCCTCTCTCTCTCGTTCTGCTCGTCTCTCTCTTCTCTCTTCATCGTCTCTCTCTCTCTCTCTCTCTCTGAACTGGTAGGCGGGTTCACCAGACACTTCGGATGCTTACACTGCTTTTCATTTCACCCTTGGAGACTGATGAGGAATATGGAAGGGGGGCACCGGGAGGACCAATCAAATTTGAGCAAAGACAACAACAGACAACGTAAAAGTGAGGGAGAAAGAGACAGAGAGAGAGAGACAGAGAGAGAGAGAGAGACGAGAAATTTTTTCTTTTCTTCTATTCTTAGCAACACCGCCCCCCCCTCTTCCTCTTCTCTCTCTTCCCCTCCTTTCTTCCCCCTCCTTCGATCCATTC
The DNA here is from genome assembly GCA_002895965.2 of Coryphaenoides rupestris. Taxonomy (NCBI): domain Eukaryota; kingdom Metazoa; phylum Chordata; class Actinopteri; order Gadiformes; family Macrouridae; genus Coryphaenoides; species Coryphaenoides rupestris. The sequence continues at coordinate 159,206 of PIJE02000856.1, forward strand.
CCTCCTATCGCTCTTTCAGACATCATGCCCTCCATCCATCCATCCATCACTTTCCATTAGCAGGGCGTTCTACGGCTCTATCTTAATCTCTATCTATCTTGCGTGGTTCTCTCCGTCGCACTCACTCTCCATCTCTCTGCTGTCCCCAATGTGACTCTCTCAGTCAGAGAGAGAGAGACACACAGAGAGAGAGAGAGAGACAGAGAGAGAGACAGAGAGAGAGAGAGAGAGAGAGCGTGAGCAGTTAGTGGCAGTCAGGCTCGCCGCCAAACTTAATTGGGGGATTTTTAATTTCTTTCAGTCGATTGGACACACTTGCGGTGGGCAAAGAGGGGGCGGGGTTAGTTCTGGGGCAGGAGACGCCTCCAGCAGGAACTCTGAGATCCGCGAGACACTCGCTCTCCTCTTCACCCTCGACCTCCCTGCCCCCTCCTCCTCATCCTCCTCCTCCTCCTCCTCCTCCTCACTACTGTTTGTCTCGCTCCCTCTCCTCAACCGCCCCCCACCCCCCCCCCACCATTTTACATCTTCTTTTGTTTTACCCCTCTCCTCTCTCTCCCTTTCAAGTGCTACTTTCCCTCTCTCTCTCTCTCATCTCTCTCTCTCTCTCTCTCTCTCTCTCTCTCTCTCTCTCTCTCTCTCCCCCTCCGTCTCCTCCCCTGCCTCTAATTAATTCAGCTGTGAATTCATTTCCAGGGGGAATCTTTCCCCAAAAACAGAGGGGAGGAGGGGGAGGGAGGGGGCGGGGTGGGGGTGGGGTGGGGTTGGGGGTGGAGGACTAGATGAAGGGGAAGTGGGAAAGGGGGCGACGGGACGGGGCGGGGCTCTGTATTAATCAACTATTTCTCAGCAAATAAAAAGGGGGAGGAGGAGGAGGAGGATGGGGGGGAGGGGGTGGTGGGGGGGGGGTTGTTCTTTAAAAAAAACAAAAAAACAAAAGAGGCCACGGAACGGATGGTAGGGGAGGGCGAGGAGAGCCGGTGCGCAAACAAAAACACAAAAACAAAAACAAGACAAACTAAATTGTTTACTTCTTCGTACGCCCCGCCCCCCCCATCACCAGCTCCCCTCCCCCTCCCCCTCACCTCTGCAGCTGAGCGCCCCACGGGGATGTGATTAGGAGGAAAACACCCCCCCCTCCCCTCCTCCTCCACTACTCCACCCCCCCCCCCCCCCCCGCTCCTCCTCTTCCTTTCTTCCTTTCTACTTTGTTTCTTCTCCTCTACCCCCTTGTCGTTGCGTCCTCTCTCTCTCTCTCTCTCCCTCTCTCTCTGTCTCCCCCTCTCTCTGTCTCCCTCTCTCCCTCCCTCCCTCCCTCCCCCTCTCTTTGATGCTGAGGTTCTGGTGGGCTTCAGAGGGACTCGGCTCAGCTGGGAGATCGCCCCGGCCCACAGCACCATGGGAGCTGCAAACTCTGGCTTATCCGACAACCAGAGAGAGAGCGAGAGAGAGAGAGAGAGAGAGAGAGAGAGAGAGAGAGAGAGAGAGAGAAAGGCTGGGGTATCGTGGGCGCTTGGCGTGCATGTGTGCGTGCATGGGTGCATATGTGTGTGTGTTTGTTTTTGCGCATTTGCGTTCTCATACTTCCGCACACATCTGACAGATTTGTGTGTGTGTGTGTGTGTGGTGTGTGTGTGTGTGTGTGTGTGTGTGTGTGTGTGTGTGTGTGTGTGTGTGTGTGTGTGTGTGTGTGTGTGTGTGTGTGCGTGCGAGTGCAACTCTCTCCCACTCCTGCGCCGGGATCGTCGACGCAACATCAAACAAAGAGGAACGAGAGGAGAAGAAATTAAATAAATGAGAGAAAAACACCATTGAACTGAGCTGAACTGGGAGCTGTGAAACTTCTCCCTCTGCCTCCCCCCCACCCCCATACCTACGCTCTCTGCATACTTATCAAGCTGTTTGTTTACTCTCTCTAGCCCCCCGTCCCGTCGTCCCGACCATACGGTACCAAGACTTTGACAAACTCCACGGGGGGGCGGAGGGGGGGGCGGGCACGGAGGGTAGGGTGGGGGCTGGCCGTTACATCACACCGGCCTCAAGCTGGTCCCCATGGTAACCCAGCTTCCCAGCACAACAAGGGGGGGACAGAGTGTCATAAACAAAACAAATCACCCGATTGGACAAAAGGGGAGATTTTATTGAATACTTAGTGATGAAAATGCGGGGGGGGAGGAGGGGTGGTGGGTAAGGGGCCGCGGGGGGGGGGGGGGTTGTAGGATGGGAGACGGCCCCCGTGAGTGGCATGTGGGATAAATCCCTGTTCGGGGGCCAAGTAGCGCGGGGGGGGGGCCTCGGGAGCCCCCCGTAGTGTTAATCATGCTTCACAATGAAGATGTCATCCAAGGAAGACGTAACCCCCACCCCTCCTCCCCACCCCTCCTCCCACCACACCCTCCCCGCCATCCCTCACCCCTAAGCCTAGAGTTCAGAGTTTGCATGCTAACTGCCACAATGCACATGTGCAGTACACACACACACACACACACACACACGTACACACACACACACACACACACACACACACACATGCACGCAAATGAATACACACATGCTGAAAAGCACAAGCATTTACCAACATATATACATGTGTGTATGTATAATATACACATATGTATACGCATACACACACACACATAACAAACACACTGGCATAAACAAACACACATGCATATGATCACACACATGAAAGCACACGTTCACATGGAAACACACAGACAACAAACGCACATGTAAACTATGAACACACGTAAACACACACGCACGCATATACATATATACACACACACACAGACACACACACACACACACACACACATGCAAACACACACACACACACACACGCACACTATCATCATGGCTCCTCCTTAACCAGAAGTGTCCTAATTAAAAACTCTCACAACAAAAAACATGTCGATACCACCTATTTGTACATATTTTAACATATGCAATTAAAATCAAATGCACATACACTGAAAACCATGTCAAGAAAGGTTAACAACCAATCAAAAGGCATCGAGGAGCAAACGACCAATCAGAAGGCAAGGAGAAAAAGAGCACATAACAGCTTTATGGGGTTGTACTCACTAAAAATAAGAACACTTCAAATGCCTGGTCTGAGACGTGGCAATAGCGCTGGAACAAAATGTCAAGAAATTGCCCGCGTATTACAGCCAATTATGTACGCTACCGCAAAACACAGGCACCTTACATAACTTCTGGTAAACCTCTGTCTCCCTTTTTTCCTTTATTAACTCCACCGCCTTTCACTTGGGCAGCACCATATGTATGTGCTCCTGGCGTGTTCCGTGTTCCCGCGCCGACCGAAATGAACAAATTGTTGTCGGTTTACCGCTGCGGCGACGTGCGTTACGTGTCTGCCGTTTAATAAGATGTAACACGCTTTTTACGCGTTCCCCCGGTCGACCGGTCGGCGTGTCGTAAAAAAAAAACATCCAACGAACCTATCGGTGAAATCCTTGCGGTGGGTGTGGGGGGGAGCAGCGGCCCCATTGGTTCAACACCTTCCAATTTCTCAGTGTACAAAAAATACCCTGCGTTTCCGCTCAACCCTTTGCTGCTCGACTCTATTACGCTTACACGGGTTCGCTGTTACTTTCTGTCGCACGCGTGGCGTCGAGAGGGGAGGGGGACTGGGGGAGAGCGGGGAGGGGGGAGCAGGGAGGGAGGAGGGGGGGACCTCTGCGGGAGCCCCACAGCAGCAGGGGACGGCCGGCTGGGTGCTTGGGTGGGGTGACGGACGAGACGTCCAGAAGCTGTCAAGGTTTGCGGCAGCAGCAGCAGCAGCAGCAGCAGCAGCCCAGTCACCGGCTCCGTCGCCATGACGTCGGGCCCGAGCCTACTAGTGTTAGAATCTGTCCGTCGTCGCCACCGTCATCGTCGCGGTGGCGGCGGCGGCGGGCGGGGCGTCCGAGCTAGACGCCGGCAAGAAAAGAGAGAGAGAAGTGAGAGAGAGCCGCGAGAGAGAGAGAGAGAGAGAGAGAGAGAGACACACAAACACAGAGACAGAGAGGGAGAGACAGAAACAAAGGCAGAGAGAGAGAGACAGAGAGAGAGGGACAGTGACAGAGAGAGAGAGAGAGAGAGAGAGAGAGAGGGGGTGGGGTGCAAATGGTGAGGGGCTCGGGAATCTGGATTAGGTCCGGTTCGGATCCAAGCGGTCGCTGTTCTCCGAGGGGCCAAGATGGAGTACGTGTGTAAACGTTTTTCGCCGGGCGGCCGCCAAGGAAAAAAACCCTCCACCACCTCCCCTCCCCTCCCCTCCCCTCCCTCCCCTCCCCAAAACGGAGCCTCCATTCCTGCCACCCAGAGCCATCGGACCGATCGGTTCCCGCCCAAATCCCTGTGAGCCATTTGAGTTCTGTACGGGGGCCAAATCTTGATCAAACCCAGCGTATCGATCTCTCCACACAGAGCCCCTGTGACTCAGAGCCAGGCGCTACACCAAGAGAGAGAGAGAGGGGGGGGGGGAGAGTAGGGTGAGAGGGAGAACAGTGTGCTGGCACCCGCCAGGCCGGTAGGGAACCAGCCCTCCTCCATCGTCACCCGGGCTACGCTCCGCTCCCCACGCTCACACACTCCCCGTCTGAAGGCTGGCAGGCGTGTCAGTGGTGGACAGGGATAGTGGTGGTGGC
>PIJE02000856.1:173860-176360 GCA_002895965.2 Coryphaenoides rupestris
GCAAGCACGCACACACACACACACGTTGCACCCTTCAACATTAGCCAGATATCCGGCCTGCAGCGGACATCCATCACCTCCGCAGCGTCACGCGTGCCACATCACACTGACCACCTCCGACCGCGGGGCCGCACCACACACACACACACACACACACGCACACACACACACACGCACACGCACACACGCACGCACACACACACACGCACGCACGCATACACACACACTAAAATATGCCTGTTTGGCGTCATAAGGGATGCTCCGTCACGTCCCTACGAACCACCGAGCCACTTTCTCAACCCTCCCCTCACCCCCACCCCAGCTACCGGCGACACGGGGAAACCATGACAAATGGCGGGTTTTTTTAATTTTTATTATGCCCGTGTTTTCTCTCTCCATTTTTCAGAAAAATAACTTTCCATTTTTTTCCATTTTCTGATGACTCAATGTTGCGCTCTGTGGGCCGACCTTTAATGAGGTGTGTGTGTGTGCGTGTGTGTGTGTGTGTGTCGACATCCAATTTTGTATTTGAGTGTATCACGGATTAAAGATTGGAGTATGTACGGCCATGTGTGTGCATGTGCGCACGTGTGTGTGTGTGTGTGCGTGTGTGCGTGCGCGCGCGTGTGTGTGTGTGTGTGTGCGTGCGTGTCGATGTGTGTGTGACGTCTTCGCCTGGGTAGATCCAGGAGGATTGAGACACAACACTCAGCGGGAGTTGGAGTGTCCTTGTCGCCACGGTTACATACAAACATGCACTGTTACTCATTCTGACGGGCCATAGCTGGGCGGACTTATAAGTGGTAGATATTAACTTGTAGAAGGGCCTTTTCTCAAACATTTATATTCATAAAGACTCATAAGCAGGGGTGGTTAGGGAGTTTGGCACGAGCTTAATGGGCTAGTCGACAAGCCAAGTTGAAATGTTCCGAGCCCTGAAATGTTACTAACAAATCGCCTGTTTTCACCCCTGCTATGGGCTACCTGACGCGCCAGGTGGCTTGTTATACAGAACCATTCGGGAAGCCGTCCTTTGAAAACTGTTTGGAAAAGGGGCTGGCTGATTGGATAAACCATCTGTCAATCACCACACCCGGAGCAGCCAGTAGTTCCTCAGTCACAGGAACGCCGATTGGTCCGAACCCGCCGTTGTTCGGAGACACAAGCGGGTAACTACTTGAAGCCTGGCAACATAGATTCCCGCGTGGATGTGATCTCACAAAGATCCGGTTGTCTCTAGTTTGGTCTTTTGGTCGTTCTTTTTTATTTTCATTATTGTTTGCCGTTGAGACCATCCTCACCTCGCTCACAGTTCACGTTTTGCCTCATTTCTCACTGAAGATCGGTCTGCAGAGTCTCTAAAACAATGGCGGAAAAACTCCGGAGGAAATGAAGCGCGGCGACAGAGCGATCCAAACTGTACGCAAAAAACATGTGAGCATCGCTGATATAGAATGGTTTGTTCTTAAGTAGTGGTCCAATGTGTAACATATCATTCCAACTCTAGGAGGAATTCTTCTTTTCTAGGCGTGAGCCAACGTCCTGTCCAACAGGCAGAGCTGTGAGATCCCGCCTGTCAAAATACTGTCATCTACGACAGCATATTTTCCACCCGTATTTGTTACAAAAAAACAGCATTGGACTCCATGGTGTGGAGTTACATGTTTACGCGTGTTTACACGATTGGCAACCTCTCCTAAGCAACTGCGTTCGCGATCGATGAGACACAAAAGTTGGTGTTGCTATTTAGGTTTGTTGAGTTCCAGTGATTATTCCATCGAATGATGATGGTTGGACGAGCGCGATATCACTTCTCTGATATCAGAAGAAGCGATCATAGAAGACGTGTTCTGGGATGTCTGAATAATCCGTGGTCAAGTTCGGCGATGTCACCCCCTGCGTAGTCTCGCCGGAAGGCTTCCGTGGGACTGGCTGACCTGAAACGTGTGTGTGTGTGTGTGTGGCGGGGGAGGAGGGGGGGGGCGACCATGTGAAAAACCTCATATATGGGATGCATCCTCTCCGTCCCGGGGGCCGAGACGCCATGCATGAGGGTGAGGGTCCGAGCTGGGACAAAGACAAATGTATGGTTACATCAGGTTCCAGGCGGAGGATGAGGTTGGGGGGGGCGGGGGGGGTTGGAGTAGGAGTCTGAGACGGCCGGGGCCCAGCGTTGGAAATGCATCTAATTAAAGTGGCTAAAAGTGGGCTTAACCGCATCATCCAGCCGGAGTGTGTTCCACGTTTCGGATTCTCATTCCTGCACCGTAACCGGATCAGTAGTTCCCAGGCCTGCGGTTAAGCACACGCACGTGCACACACACACACACACACACACACACACACACACACACACACACACACACACACAACACCACACACACACACACATACACACAACACACAGCACACACACACACAAACACACAACACAACGCACAGCACACACACACACACACACAACACACACACACACACACACACACAACACACACAACAC
>PIJE02000856.1:181360-188860 GCA_002895965.2 Coryphaenoides rupestris
CACCTGCCCGTCGTCAACCATGCATGCCCACCGCCACCGCCACCACCACCACCCCTTGCATCCTTGCACTTGGCTTTTGTTATATTTTATCAGTCACACCCTGTAGCCCGCCGATATTCAGTTACACACACATTGAGTTTAAAAAGAAAAAAAAAAAGAAAAGAAAAAAAAACAAGCAAGCGTTCCCAAAGCACATAAAAACAAAAAAAAAAGCACACAGCCCTGTGCTGACGTGCCAATGGAACGGTTTCACTTCTGCTTAACTTCATCCCGGGTCACAATTGGCGATGAAATACACATGTGTTGCCGTCACAGTCTCTGGTATTGTTTCATGTCTGTTTTTATTCAGATGAAACACCTGCGAAGCTAACCCTGCCCTGTCAAACATCTTTTTTTTTTTTTTGCTTGTGTAAACAGTCGGCCCCAGCGAACCATCGGGATCGCTGCCGTCGAATGACAATAAGTGGCACGGTGTCAGGATGAAAAATGTCCGTGATAAGTTGCCGGCAATGAATCACACGGTTGTTCAAACACGGGGCGTGGCTTCTCGGAAGCGGCCCCGCGAAGCCATGCCAACCCAACCCAATTTGCTGATGATGTCGCATCAAATAAATAAACGAGCCCAGCCCCCCCCCCCCCCCCCCATGCTCCCCACCCGTCTACCTCTCTCCTCCTTAACCCCCACAATCCCACTTACCTTTAACCAGGGTTCAAATCCCATCCCCTCTTCGATCCCTGGCACTGACTCGTATGTTTGTACATACGGCACGAAAATAAATAGCGCTTAGCATTGTGTAGCATCTCATCCCAGCTGTGTTTCTGTTTCTCCAGCAAGCTTGGAAACTTTCTATTAACCCGTCAATTATGAAGTGCATTGAAACCGTGTTCTATTCAATCTTACTGCACCTCGCTCAATCTATCGATATTTTGTTGTTTCACTATCTTTGGACAAATGTACTTATTGTACGTCGCTTTGGACAAAAGCGTCTGCCAAATGCCTACATGTAAATGTAAATGTAAATGGTGTTTATGACTTAATGTCCGGGCCATCGAACTGACTTCACCGACTGTAGGATTGCATGATCTTCTCCTTCTTGTACTGTCCTCGCTCATAATCTTGTGAGTGGTCTCTCATGTCTCAATACTTTGTATTGGGACGGTGTGTCCAACCCAATGTTTGCAGAAGGGTCAATGTTTGTTGCAGGGGACTCTCGCTAGGGCTGTATCCTGCAGGGACGCGCATATACAGTCTTATACAGTGATATGTGGGTGAAGAACCAATTGGCAAAATGTGACTTGTGTTATTGCATCACGACTCTGTGAATAGGAGTTATCTTTACGTATGTTTACAACATTTGTTTTTGTCTCAACCCTCGTTTGCTGATTAGGGGTGTTAGGAAGCACCGAATAAAGATAAACTTATTACGATTGTTTTTCACTGCTTTCAGTTTGTATTTGTTTCACATCTTCCCTCCTGCCTGATTATCTCCTGGATATTCTGTTGGAACACGTGCTGATTTCTGGCATATAAATCCCTTTAACTTGAGTCAGCTAGATCCAAGAAGATTACACACAGAGACAGTGTGTACTCCCAGGTTGGAGCCTGACAGTTTATCACACATCCTGTATTGTGTGTTTGTGTGTGTGCGTGTGTGTGTGTGTGTGTGTGGGTGTGTGTGGGTGTGTGTGTGTGTGTGTGCACCTGTGCTCACTTTCACTCACCTGCGAGCCGCCGCGATGAAAGCAACACGCTTAAAGTCGCATTCCTCCGGTCTTTGTAACGTCGGCCAAGCTAAATACTTTCACGGCTTAAGCCCCCACAACCGCCCCCCCCCCACTGCCCTCCCGTACATAATCAAATCCCAATGTGAACCTTTTGGTCTTGGTTGCACCATCCCTAAACAGCTTGCGTTCCTTCTGTTCAGTTCAATTCTCTTTTTCTCGATGACAAAAATGAAACCCGTCAAATGATGATGTCATACACCGGTGGCCAGATAGCAGGCGTAGTGTGTGTGTGTGTGTGTGTGTCTGTGTGCGTGTGTGCGTGTGTTTGTGTGTGTGTGCGTGCGTGTGTGTGTGTGCATGTGTGGTACCGCATGTGCATCTTCCACGGTTCGGAGGTTATTAAAACGTTCCACGCAGGAATAAAACTGCATGTTCGTCAAAGTTTATGCCCCCCCCCATCCTCCACCTCCCCCTCTCTGTGCTGCGTGTAAGTGTGTAAGTGTGCGTGTGTGTGTGTGTGTGTGTGTGTGTGTGTGTGCGTGTGCTGGGCAGATGCGTTATATGTATAGCTCTCTGATAGGCCTATATCTATAGCGTCACGGGATCATCGCATTGCGTCCACATTTAGGAAGCCGGCGTTCCTAAACGTTGTTGACGTTGGCATTGGATTAGTCCGATGTCACCCTTTTGTCCCGTCTTATATGTTAAGAGACGTTAATGTGTGACTGTAATCCTGTTAGCGCTTCAACCGCATGCTAAACAGGCCAACGGTGGAGTTATTCAGGCCTATTTCAGTTGGCATGTTGGATCCGCGTGCCATGAATGGTACAGCGTTCACCGTATCATTCGACAGCCACCAGCCTTTGGGCATTGCACTGTTTCTCGATATTGGGAGAGCAGAAACCTCTCACGATGCTTACTCGCCAGCCAGTGTACCCACACTGGCTGGCGAGTAAGCATCGTTTAAGCACCAATGCAAACAATCGATTTTTACAGTTAATGTTTTGACGATTAAGAAGTCATCGTGTGGCTTCACCACACCAACGTGGTAATCCCTTGACAGTTAATCATTATAAGTGTAATTACAGTTAAGACGTGGCCTTTTAGCGCTGGTGTGCCCATGGGGGTTTTTGGCAGTGGTTGAAGCGCTTGCGAAAAAACAAAAGCCTAGTCATCATGAGTCATTAAGCTGACTTTGATTGGCCGGACCGCACGAAGAACAAAGCATATATGCAGTATATATATATATATTTCCATGAATTAATGAATGAATGAATGAATGAATTTCTATATTTGAGCAGGGACAGAGCACAAAGAACATTAACCTTATAACACAGGAGAGATGTTATGTGCCGGGTTTAGCAAATTGCTATTTTCCAGTAAAATAGCACAAAAATGAGACGGTAATCCATAAAAGTACCAACACAACCATCCCCACATCCCCAACCCTGAAACAACAAGACAACAAGACTAACACACACACAGCAAACTGTAATATATATTGCATATTGGTTCATATGCAAATTGGTGTGTACTCAATTCGAGGACGATAGCCAAGTATATATTTGACTATGGCGACACTATCTACATGATGGCATCCCAGTGTGCCCTCAGAAAACTGGACATACTCCATCATTCCGCCATCCGCTTCGCCACTAATGCACCTTTCTCCACTCACCACTGTGACCTTTATAATCTGGTGGACTGGTCATCTCTTCACACCAGAAGGCTTCTTCACTGGCTTCAAGTCATTTATAAAACCATACTTGGTAAAACACCTCTCTACCTCTCCTCCCTTCTGCACGTCTCCACTTCTGTTTATAGCCTAAGGTCCAGCAATTTCATCAAACTTACCATCCCCAAAGCCCGCACGGTTTTTGGCCGTAACGCCTTCCGATTTGCTGCTGCATCTGACTGGAACACCTTACAAAACACCCTCAAACTCACTGTTCTCACGTCGCTCACTGCTTTTAAACTAAATCTGCATCAGATCATAACCGACTGTTGCACCTGCTGATCGCCTCCCAATCGCATGCATCGCCCTCAGCCCCTTCTCTCCTCCCCCTAAGACCCCTTACCTACCTCCCTCCTTCCCCCCTTTTTCTCTCTCCCTCTGGCTCCTCTCTCCTTCTTTCTCCCTTATTTATTGTAAATTTTTATTTTATTTGTGTGTATGTACATAACCTTGTTTTTGTTGCAGCCTCCCACCTCCCCCTTCCCTCAAAAGACCTTTGAAAAGACCAAAAGACCTTACTTGCTTGCCTGGATAAATAAAGGTTAAATAAAAAAAAATACAAAATATTTGCCCATAATATCCCCTGTAGTGAATGAGGCCTGATGGTAATGGACCTTTCCACACTGTCAGTCACGCAGAGAATAATAACCAATAAGATTGCCTGATTTCTTAAGACCACGCCCCTTGCAACAGAGCCGCCATGATGTCCCACAAACAAAGCTTGTCCCGCGTTGTTGTGTTCATAGATTAGACTACGGCTACATTTAGTTAGAACCACATGGTTCTTAGATGCGCTTGGGGAACATGCAATAATGACCACAGATATCCAGAGAGATTACAGGGAGCGCGTCTCATCCAGATTTGGAGTATCCAAGCAGTCTGCAGGACTTGTTTTTAATACATAATTTAATATATAATTATTATTATTATTACTGAAATTAATTTCCTTCTACTTTAGTCATTATTGATGGTACTGAATGTAAGACCCAGGTGCCATCTGCACTGGCTTTACAGAGTCAGCTTTATAGTGACTATAAGTCAAGCACAACCCTCAAAGCATTGACTGGATGTGATCCAAGTGGGTTGTCATTTTGTGTCTGAGTTATTTACAGTGCTGTATCTGATAAGGCATTACTGAAACGCAGTGCTTTTATGATGTACTTAAAACACTGAAAGTCACAAGTGCAACATCAAATGGTTGATAGCGATCCACACATCAATTTACAGCAGCGCCGACACAAAAAGCTACAAAGCTCGCTAATTAGTTAAATTCAAAGGTTTATTTGTCACCTATTTCAGTGTACAGGTACATTGAGCAGTGAAATGTTTTCTTCGCTAGGACCAGATTGTTACCGCGCCATCGTGTGATTAGCATAGCTAGGTGATTAGCCCATTGTAGCTAGTAGTTAGCAGATCTTAGGCTTATTTTCATTGTAAACACATCACTAACGTACTCACCCTGCTTTACATGTGCAGTAGGACTCCACGATTTTGTCCTGACGAATTTCAATGTGGAGTTTGTGAGGCGTTTGTGTCTTCCATAGATCGCCAACACTTAGCATCAAGTTTTATGTTGTCGTCTGCTCCGTCGAAATCCGAATGTCACGGATATATCCTTGTGTCAAATAGTTCAGCCTTTCTGTAGAACTCTCTTAGATAAAGTAGCGGCATTTGGCAAATAACATACAGCGATATTGTCAGGAATCCTTGAGAGAGAATCATCAGCAGGGGGGCGTTGTTCAGTGGACATTACTAACATGCTGCAGAGCTGTGGGAAAGCTTGTGGGGCATAGCAACAGTAACTAGGGGGGGCGGGACTTGCCGCTTGAGTAGGGAAAGGTCCATTAGTTGAGCATCATGGTGCAAGCGGGAGGGAGGGAGGGAGGGAGGGAAGGAGGGAGGGAGTGGGGAGGGGTCGAGGCGCAGAGCAAACAGTGTTTTAATGTGTTTTAATGAGTGCTGTTGGGTTGAGAGACATGCAAGCTTTATGTTCCCAAGGTGGATGCCTACATACGCACGCCCAGCCCTCCGTATTCTTTTTATTTACACGGGCCATTAACCATCACAACCATCGCAAACAAACCGTTTCCGTCCAACGCTGTACGCTGGGGGACCCAAGTCATAATAAGGATAACTAAGATAAGATAAGATAAGATACAATAGAGAAATTAACCCAATAATAAAAATCATAAAAAGTCATAGTAGTCATAACAATGATATCGATATGATATGATGTATAATATTACACGTACGGTTATTAAATATATATATATATATATATATACATATGTATATATCTGACTGACCCAAGTCGCAATCTCTGTAAAACAGAAAAAAAAGAAAAATAATCACTCTGAGGCAACTTCGTCCATAATAACTCCCACTTAAATGGGGCCTAATCACACACACACACACACACACACACATTAAACCATTACGCATTAGTCAGCCTCAGCATTTGTTCACCTGGGGCCAAATGGTCTTGGTGGAGCCGCAGAAAGACCTGAAGGGGGGCGGGGGGGCGGGGACTGGGCTCCGGGTCCTGGCTTGCAGCTCCGCATGTTTCATTGTCTCTAGTGTTGGCACGGAGAAGGTGGAGCAGGAGCAGAGGAGGAGGGGGAGGAGGAGGGGAGGAGAAGGAGGAGGGAGGAGGAGGGAGGAGGGGAGGGGAGGGGAGAGAAGGAGGAGGAGGGAGGAGCAGGAGGAGGAGCAGGAGGAGGTGCTGTGGTGTTGTCGCTGCAGTGAAACTCGTAAAGAGATCCACCCGCTGCTCAGCTTTTACGAACACTCACATGTGTGTATGTGTGTCTGTGTGTGTTGTGTGTGCGTGTGTGCATTAATGTGACAAGGTGTGCTGGGTTTGTTTTTTGTGTGTGTGTGTGTGTGTGTGTGTGTGGTGTGGTGTGCGTGTGGGGTGGTGTGTGTGTGTGGGGTGGCTGTGTGTGTGTGTGTGTGTGTTTGTTTTGCTGTGTGCAAATGTGTGCGTATGTGCGTGCATTAGCGTCTGTGTGCAGAATGTGTGTGGGGGTTTGTGTGTTTGTTTTGTTGTATGCATTTGCGTGCAGGCCAGGACTTTGTGTGTGTGTGCTAGAATGTGTGTTTTGGGGTGTGTGTGTGTGTGTGTGTGTTTGTGTGCATTAGTGTGTGTGCAAATGTTTTCTGACTCAAATGGGAGCAACACTGGTTTTAAATTAAAGGACACCTATTTTACCACCAGATGTGAGTGTTGCAAAATTGCCACGTGATTAAAATTGTAATTGTGACGTAATGACATCACAAGTGGGTGGGAGGGTCCACCTCGATGTATGATGGATAGATCAGCCTACCAGTTGGTACCAGTCCACTGCGTAGGCTTATAGACTGATCGAGTCATCAGACATCTAGGTGGACCCTCCCACTTGACAATTTTGAGAGAGAGAGACAGGGAGAGATTATGTTCCTTACGGTTATCCAGAGGCTGGATCTACTTTCTTCTCTGTCACACACACACACACGCACGCACCACGCACACACACACACACACACACCACACACACACACACCACACACACGCACACACACACACACACACACACACACACAGATAGCCACCCACAGAGGTGTGCCAGGGCCACGGCTCCATGGATCACCTGGGATCGGTTACCGCTCCCCAGGATCAAGGCTCCTGAGGGGCCCTCTCTGCTGCCGTTCAGGCCCCCGCCAGCTGGCCCACGACCAGCACTCTCTCTCTCTCTCTCTCTCTCTCTCTCTCTCTCTCTCTCTCTCTCTCTCTCTAAAACTAGCTGTAGGAGAGAGAGATTTCCTACAGCTAGTGTGTTTTTAATTGGAACAACAAGGATTGTTAAGCAATGCTTTTTACAAAAAACTGTGGCCGTAGTAAGTTCACAGTTTTACACGTTGTTCAAAACGCTGGTACTCCATTAAAAGTTGTTTTTAGTGCTGGTCATTATCCTCTTATGAGGAAAAAACTACAATGTACATCTCCAATGTCTGATTAAATAGCTCGCTTATGAAATAGCGGCAACAAATTGGTACATTAG
>PIJE02000856.1:203860-208860 GCA_002895965.2 Coryphaenoides rupestris
CTCTGTTTAATGTTCAATGTTATGCACCAATTCCACAAACACACATTCCTTGTTTGCAAAAACTAAGGCAATAAAGCTGTTTCTGTTCTGTCTGATTTAGTTTTGCGTTTGTCGTTTTTTGTACAGAAAATGGCCGAACGTACTTGTTTCCATCGGGTGTCGATGTGATCCTAGGGCGGATTTATTCGGTCGGCTTTTACACACAAGAGTTGTTGCAGGGCTCTTAAAAGTGACCGTTTTGCGGTGGAGATGCCTGCGAACGCACCGCGGGGGGAAGCTGCCGCCGCTGCTGCTCCTGCTGCTGTTGGCCGACTATTTTAACGCAGACCTTTTCCTTTCTCCACTTAGAAAAATACGGCGTATTAGTGGGACTCTGATCCGGGCCAAGCGCAGACGTATGGTGCCGGGCTATATTTATATTTATATATCCCCGGCGCTTTTCTGCGTCACACAACGCCGGAAACTTAATGCTGCGATCTCCTGGGAACCTGGTGGTAGAATGACCTGCAGAGAGAGGGAGAGAGAGAGAGAGATAGAGAGAGAGAGATGGGGAGAGATGGAGTTGGAGGAAGAGAGAGAGAGAGAGGGAGGGAGAGAGATGAAGGTAGAGAAGGATGGAGATGGTGGAATAGAGAGATTGATGGAGGCAATGGAGAGAGAGAGAGAGAGAGAGAGAGAGAGAGAGAGAGAGCTAACCGCTAACAACCAGAGGCTTTCCAGGGCCGACCGCGCCGTGCTTTAAACACCGGCCGTGCCAGGGGCCATGTCAGAGCCGCGCTGCCTGCCAATCGCGGGCCCTCGCTCGCCCTGCTCCCCAGGCAGCCTTCGACATTTATTGTTCACACGTATGAAAGGAGGGGAGGGGGGAGGGGGCAGAGAGAGAGAGAGAGAGAGAGAGAGAGAGAGAGAGAGAGAGAGAGAGAGAGAGAGAGAGAGAGAGAGAGAGAGAGAGAGAGAGAGAGAGAAAGGAAAGGGAAATAGGATCAGGTGGGTGGAGGAGAGAGAGAGAGAGACGAGGGTGGAGGGGTCTTCAGGGGTCTTTTCGGTGTTATGCGGGGATATGAAAGTCACCAAAAATGGACCGGGGTGGCGGCGGCGGCGGCGGTGGCGGCGGCGGTGGCGGCGGCGCGTTTTTTTTTAAGAGGGGGGGGGTGTGATGATTGGTTCGGTTGTTCACTGCGACGACGACGACGACAACAACAACAACAACAACAACAACAACAACAATAACCACAAAAAAAGAACCAAACACTCAAGCGGCCGCTATTTATCAGCCCCGCCGCGAGCTTACCAGCTAAACGCATTATTAGAGTGCTTCTTAAATCTCTTGTTCCCGGCAGCAGCAGCAGCAGCAGCAGCAGCGTGTGTTTTTTTGCGGCGTGTCGTCCGCCGTCTGCGCGGGCGCCGGACTACATTTCCCCGCCTTTTGCGACAACTGCTGCGGCTGCGTACGCTAGCGGTAAAGCTAGTTTTTTTCTTTTGTCAAGCAGGCCAGAACCAAGACTCTAAATGTCTTTGTTTCCCCCCCCCGACACGTCTTGTCTCGTAAAAACCTGGTTCCCGAAGAACCGGCCCGATTGGGACTACTTTGTGAGGTGCTGCCGCGGCGGCGGCGGCGGCGGCGGCGGCGGCGGCGGCTAAGCAAACCGGAAGTCATATCAGCGCGCCTCGGGCCCCCTCGTGGGAGCCACTCAAAGGCAGAATGATTTGGGCAAAGTAAACAGGAAGAAACGTCTCCTGCGATGAGACTTCCAGGACTCGGACAATTTAACCCCTCGCCTCCCGACGCTGGAAAAAAAAAAACGAAAAGGGTTTTGGCGGCCGAATTCCAAATGATGGTTTTTATTTTTTTTTTTTTTTAACGTTTTTTTCAGTGCACAATCAATACACAAACTCCACCCCCCACCACCACCACTACCACCACCACCACCGCCCTCTCGACAAAGAAGACACTCCGTCACCTCGGTTAGTTTTGCTCGTCTTCACCACGTCAGGTGATAAGAGCCCCCCCCCCCCCCCGAGAAGAAAGCGGGAAAAAAAACCGAAAAAGAAAAAAAGATGTCCGCCCGGTTCCTCTCTATCAACCGCGGAGCAAACAGATAAAAAAAACGAAACGTCAAAGACGACCCGACGAGAAGAAAAAGGAGACCCTGAGCTCTTGCTCGACCCCCAGATAGGGAACGGTGGCCCCCGATGGAGTCATCCGTCCTGGGAATCGCGGGGGACCCTGAGAACTTCAAGAGACCTCCTCCACCTCCCCTAACCCCTCAACACCCCCACCCATTCATCCATTACCCGCTGGTCAATCGGATAGCTGGGAGGTTCTCTCTCTCTCTCTCTCTCTCTCTCTCTCTCTCTCTCTCTCTCTCTCTCGCTCACTGTTTTTCAGTTTTCTTCCCTGCCCTCTTCCTGTCTCCATCGCGGTATTTAATCTCACGCCGACAGCCGGGGGGACCGTTACCCCCAACCCCCCCCACCACCACCACCACCACCACCACCACCACCACACCAAACCCAAACCCTCCTCCTCCTCCTTTTATTGTGTGGAGAGAGAGCAAGAGAGAGAAGAGAAGAGAAAAACACAAGGTGTGGGAGTATAGGGAATGGAGATGCAAGGACGGAGCAGAGGAGGGGCGGTGGTGGTGGTGGTGGTGGTGGTGGTCGGCCGGTGGTGTGGCGGTTGGTGTGTTGTGTGGTGTGGTGTGGTTGAGGGGGGGGGGGGTTGGTGGGTGGTGGTGGTGGTGGTGCGGGCAGCGACAACCTGGGCCGAGCGTCACTGCTCAACAAAAAGCCTTCATCTCGCCTCTTCCAGCGTCCACCGACCCCCCTTCCTACCCCCCCCTCCCCCACACACACACACACACACCCTCCACCCCGCGAACCCCACCCCCAACGCCTCCTCGAAACCTCCACCACCACCACCACCTCCACCACACAGTAAAGACAGTATGCTTCCAGCAGTAGGATCCCTTTAAGAGCATACCTGATAAGGAAACTCTCTCTCTCTCTCTCTCTCTCTCTCTCCCACTCCCCCCTTTCCTTCCTATTCAAAAGCATAGAAGGGGAAAGTAACCTCCTCCCCACACACACACACTTTCTCTCTCTTTTCTCTCCCTCTCACTCGCTCTCTGTCTCTCTGTCATGAGGTAAAAACCACAACGAAAAAAAACACCCAAAACAGACAACAATAATAATAAGAAGAATGGAAATCCCGCCGGTCGCTTTTGAACACCCGATCCCGATCCCGTTCCCGTCTCGTTCGCCCGGCCTCATAACGCGCTTCCTGTGGCTACTAACTCTCTCTTTTAACATTCAAAAAACGGGCCGATTATAAAAGGGTTTATGAAAGAACACGACGAGAACTCAAAGGACGCCTTGAGATCGGGGGCGTCGAGCACCTTAGATCCATCCGAGCTTATCCGGCGAGCTACACCTCATCCATTTCGGTTGGATGTCCCTGTCAGATTGTGTGTGTGTGTGCGTGTGTTCGTGTGTGTGCGTGTGTGTGTGTGTGTGTGTGTCTGAGGGCGTTTGTGTGTGACCGTCTCGTGTAAATGGCTGGGAGTGTCCGAGGGAGGGAGGGAGGGGAGGGGAGGGGACACGTATATCTGATCAACGGGGCTCGTAAATCACACGCGGGGAGAAGTTGAAATAGTCGACTCCCACAGAGAGTTAAGACTATTATTACTGGGGGCGAGCGACACCGAGGAAGAACGCCCCCCCGGGGGAAAGAGAGAGAGAGAGAGAGAGGGAGAGAGAGTCAAGCAGCAAGTGGTTAGCGTTAGCGTAGTTGACATATGTGAACAAGCCCTAATACATACAGTATACGTCTATATACTGTATATATATATATATACAGTATATATATATATATATAGAAAGAGAGAGATAATGGATTGATAGAGAGCCCGGTGCACAATGCTACAGATGCTAACTAGGTGTGTCAAAGCCTCGGCCCGCTTGGAATCGGCAGGCTAATTCCCGCGCGGCATAGTTAGCATAGCACAGCTTCAGCCGGGCAGTTGGCGAGCGGGCACAACGCTCGGAATGGAACCCCAAACCACACCCCCACCCCCCACCCTGGTTCGGCCAGGCCAGGCCAGGCTCGGCTAGGCTAGGCTAGGCTAGGCTAGGAGGATGGGAATGGTCTAACTTTCGCCGTTTGTTTACACGCCACACGGAGAAAGAAAGTCCGGCGTCGAGACGTGACCGCCGCGTTCACGTCGCCTATCGTCGGCTCGACCTCGCGTGACTTTACGACTTTTTTTTTGGTCTGGAGAAAACACAGAGGGAGGGAGAGAGAGGGAGAGAGAGAGAGAGAGAGAGAGAGAGAGGCGGACTGAGAGAGAGAGAGAGAGTGTGAGAAAATATATTTTATCCCAGTCTCGGGCCCTAAAGTAATGCCGTGTTTCGGCCCTATCTGCTCCATCTGCGCAGGAAATGGACGCAGCCCCAGGGACACTAACTCTTTCTTCGCGTTCCCTCCTCCTCCTCGCCCTCCTCCTCTTCCTCCTCCTCCTCCTCCTCCTCCTACACCTAGATACACGCTGGAGGGCTTAACCATTGTGTATTATTCAGCAGCGAGAGAAGCATGTAGAGAGATCTGTACCGGGCCTCACGGGAGCAATTAGCTGTCCACCGCTGGGGAAGCTCTGCTCAACTCACACTTGTCCTTTAACCATGTTTTATTCAGCAGCGAGAGAAGCACACTTCAATATTGAACATGAGAGAAATGTAGTTCATAGTTATGTGAAATCCTCATCCCTAAAAACTCCCGTTTGAACTTTGTTTCATTATTTTTAGTAAATTAATGCATATGAATTAACAAGCTTTCCTAACTTGTAATAGACATTTTCTCCTTCCTTGTATCCCTCCAAAGCATAACCGTTAATCGACAATAAAATGTATTGCTGTCGGTAAGATTTAAGAGCTATAATTTGGGCGTCATTTGTTAGAAATGTCATCGCCATTTAGAGCCATTAGTGAGCGAAATGCTCTGA
>PIJE02000856.1:216360-217779 GCA_002895965.2 Coryphaenoides rupestris
TGAAGCGGCTGGCATGGCAGGAGGTATTTCTCCTCATTAAAATTAGGCCCCTCGGACGCTGCCTGTGAGTGGACCCCAGTAATGGAGTGGGGGGGGTGGGAGCGGACGATCGCTATTGTTGGCAAACCATTGTTCGGTGCCCCCAGAGTGGAGTGGATACGAAACTCTATCGTCCGTGGGACTGTGAAATATCATTCAGGCAAGAAGAGAGAGCGAGATATGGAGAGAGAGAGAGAGAGAGAGAGAGAGAGAGGGGTGGGGGGGTTGTCACTGGAGTGGATAATATCCATATATATATATTCGTCGACGCACACTAAGACTCGGGTGTACACACATTTTCACGCGCATTCCTCGACTCAAACCACGGACACAGACGCGCGCAAAATGTGAAAAAAAAACCAAGACGCCGATGATAGACACACACACTTGTGTTGTGAACGACGCCGTGTTGTTTGCGTTGGTAATATGGAATGATTGTTGTTCCGCACAGTTCATGTTTTCCATCCTCATTGTATTTCTTTAGTTATCAGCGCCCTGCGGGGGTGGGGGGGTCTTGTTTTTCCTACTTAGTGAACCTTCCTGAACCCTCCGCCAAAACCATTTCTCTGGCATCGGCGGGGAAATATCCATAATGACCATCCAAGACGGTGCAGTTAGGTAGACGGTGCTTTTTTGGAGCGTTTACCTGTGTTTACGTTCGGGCTTTTTAGTTCCAACAATAAACATGTTCTTTTTCTCCTTCCGAAATCGCTGCTGTGATTGTACGCGGCCCCTAAATGACCCTCATTTCTTTATTTATAAAGAAATAATCTGCAGTTGGGTTAATTATTCTGGTACTTTTCCGTTGCCAAACCTCTGGGGGTCCTCCAAAAAAGGCCCATCTCTTTCCATGAGTTCTATGTTCTATGTTCCTCTTAGCCTCCCTGTCAGACCACCCCCTGAACCTAAGTTAACTTAACTACATTTAACTTCATTTTGTCTTTTACTAACTCAATGTAACATCTTAACTTGTTTTAGCTTCTCTTATCTTAGCTTCATGGTAACTAGCTCATAGTAAGCATTACCTGTGAGTCCAACAAACTCGTTAAGATTGTGAAAAACTTTACAATAAAACAATAACACATACACACACACACACACACACACACACTTGGGCTTTTAAAGAAGGTGTTGTAAGCGATATTTATTGATTGAAAGAAGTGTTTAATAACTCTATATTCCGACAGCCAGTCAGGTTAGTCAGCAAGTAACACAGGTCTCCCAGTCCCTCCGCTCTGCAGAAACAAAAAACGTATCTGGTGTCCTGTTCCCACTTTGTCCAATCAGGTGAGAGAACGTGGGGGGGGGAACAAAATAGCAGAAGAAAATAAATCTTTCGTGAAAAAGAGTCAAGGGTCACGCAAGACCCTCGTTAACGTG
>PIJE02000857.1:5000-7500 GCA_002895965.2 Coryphaenoides rupestris
TCTCCTCCCTCCTCTTCTCTCTCCTCCTCTTCTCCCCCCCTCCTCTCTCTCTCTCTCTCTCCCTTCTCCCTCTCTTCTCCCCTCTCTCTCTCTCTCTCTCTCTCTCTCTCTCTCTCTCTCTCTCTCTCTCTCCCATTTCTCTCTCTCTCTCCCATTTCTCTCTCTCTCCCTCTCCACCATTTCTCTCTCTCGCTCTATCTACCCATCTCTGTCCCTGCTTTCTCTGTCTCTCTCTCTCTCTCTCTCTCTCTCTCTCTCTCTCTCTCTCTCTCTCTCTCTCTCTCTCTCTCTCTCTCAATTCAAAATAGCTTTATTGGAATGGGAAATACTAACATTTAAAGCAGTTTACAAGTCAAACTAATGAGAAGTAACAGTGAAAAAAAAGTGAGTTAAAAAGTGAAATACAGACAACCAATGTGAGGACAGTACAGTCGAAAAAGGAATGAGCTCATGTTCGGGGTTCGTGAGTTAATCATATGAGTTATTCTAAAAGTATACTTATGTAAAGATCTTTATTGTCATGGGAAACGTACATTAACATTGCCAAAGCGAGTGGTAAATAAAAAGTATATATTTATATATATATATATATTATATATTTATATTAGTTTATATATATATATAATATATAAAATATATATATGTATAAAAAATACAAAAAGAAAATACAATAAAAAAGAAAAGAGAAAAAATGGAAAAGAAAGAGAGAAAAAAAAGTTATATATATATAAATAATAATAATTATAATTAAAAATAAATAAATAAATACAAATAATGATAACAATAATGATATCTCTCTCTCTGTCTCTCGCCCCCAGACCCGGTGGAGATGGAGTACCAGGAGGCGGTGAGCAAGGTGACCCTGCAGCAGGTGGTGGGCGACCTGGAGCCCTCCACCAGCTACACCTTCTACGTCAAGGCCTACACCTCGCAGGGCGCCAGCAAGCCCTCCGACACCACCACCCAGACCACCCACGGAGAAGGTGGGGTTACAGCACACACACGCCAACACACACACACGCACACACACACACACACACATTGAGTCTCTTACTGGTTCTGTGTTCTTTGGGTTCTACTGTGGAACCTGTGGGCTCTACTCTTCTAACTCTCTGGGTTCTACTGTTCTGTTTCTCTGGGTTCTACTGTGGAACCTGTGGGCTCTACTGTTCTATCTCTCTGGGTTCTTCTCCTGTTCTATCTTTCTTGGTTCTACTTTTCTATCCCGTTTCTACTTTCTTCACTCTGGGTTCTACTACTCCAGCTCTCCATTTCTCTGGGTTTTTCTACAGTTCTACCTCTCTCAGTTCTACTGTTCCACCTCTCTGGGTTCTACTGTTCTACTCTCTGGTTTACGATCTATCTCCCTGGGGTTCTTCTACTGTTCTATCTCCCTGGTTCTCTACTGTTCACTCTCTGGTTCTGCTCTTCAATAGTCTTTGGGTTCTTTCTACTGTTCTATCTCTCTGGGTTCTTCTACTGTTCTATCTCTCTGGGTTCTTCTACTGTTCTATCTCTCTGGGTTCTTCTACTGTTCTACCTCTCTGGGTTCTACTGTCTATCTCCTGGTTCTTCTACTGTTCTATCTCCCTGGGTTCTTCTACTGTTCTATCTCTCTGGGTTCTTCTGCTGTTCTATCTCTCTGGGTTCTTCTACTGTTCTACCTCCCTGGGTTCTCCTGACACCCGGTGTCGTCCCCCTCCTCAGTCCCGGCGGCCCCGTCTCTCTCGACGCGGCGTCTGAGCTCCAGTGCGGTCCAGGCTCTGTGGGCAGCCTCCACCAAGATGGGCGCCCACAGCGGCTTCCGGCTCTTCTACCGGCGGAGCCACGCGGCCCACTTCACCGGACCCCTCCTGCTGCCCCGCAACGCCACGAGATACAACATCTCCCAGCTCGGTGAGACGCACACACACACACACACACACACACATGCTCACGCACACACACACACATGCTCACACACACACACACACATACACACACACACATACACACCACACATACCACACACACATACACACAACAACCACTATACCTTCACAATGCCATCACACAACACACACACACACACACCAGCCACACACACAGTCACACACACATCAACACACACACACACACACACACCACAACCACACACACACACACCACACACACACACACAAATGACAGACACACACACACACACACGCACACACATGACAGACACACTCGCGCATAGAGCAATGAGCAAACAGACACACATACACACACACACACACATAGATGGGGAAAGAAACACACACTCACACACAGATGAGCACACAACACACACACACACACACAACACACAACTGTGCGAAAACACACAGGCCACTACAACACACTGTGGCGCACACACCACTACACACACCGCACACACACCACACATACACACACACACACGCACACACACACCACAACACACACACACACACACACACACACACACACACACACATCTGTAACCATGACGACCCAACCG
>PIJE02000857.1:10000-25000 GCA_002895965.2 Coryphaenoides rupestris
CTAGACCAACACTAGTCCAACACGAGTCCAACACTAGTCCAACACTAGACCAACACTAGTCCAACACGAGTCCAACACGAGTCCAACACTAGTCCAACACTAGTCCAACACAAGTCCAACACTAGTCCAACACTAGTCCAACACGAGACCAACACTAGTCCAACACTAGTCCAACACTAGTCCAACACTAGTCCAACACTAGACCAACACGAGTCCAAACAACGAGTCCCAACACGAGTCCAACACGAGTCCAACACGAGTCCAACACTAGTCCAACACTAGTCCACACTAGTCCAACACGAGACCAAACACTAGTCCAACACGAGACCACACTAGTCCAACACGAGTCCAACACTAGACCAACACGAGTCCAACACGAGACCAACACTAGTCCAACACTAGTCCAACACTAGTCCAAACACTAGACCAACACGAGTTCCAACACTAGTCCAACACTAGACCAACACGAGTCCAACACGAGTCCAACACGAGTCCAACACTAGTCCAACACTAGTCCAACACTAGACCAACACTAGTCCAACACTAGTCCAACACGAGTCCAACACGAGTCCAACACTAGTCCAACACTAGTCCAACACAAGTCCAACACTAGTCCAACACGAGTCCAACACGAGTCCAACACTAGTCCAACACGAGTCCAACACTAGTCCAACACTAGTCCAACACAAGTCCAACACTAGTCCAACACTAGTCCAACACTAGACCAACACTAGACCAACACTAGTCCAACACTAGTCCAACACTAGTCCAACACTAGACCAACACTAGTCCAACACTAGTCCAACACTAGTCCAACACTAGTCCAACACTAGACCAACACTAGTCCAACACTAGTCCAACACTAGACCAACACGAGTCCAACACGAGTCCAACACTAGACCAACACGAGTCCAACACGAGTCCAACACTAGACCAACACTAGTCCAACACGAGTCCAACTAGACCACCACGAGTCCAAACGAGTCCAACACGAGCTCCAACACGATCCAACACGAGTCCAACACGAGTCCAACACGAGCTCCAACAGCAGTCCAACACGACGTCCAACACTAGTCCAACACTAGCCAACACAGACCAACACTAGTCCAACCACGAGACCAACATAGTTTCAACACACTACAAACAGTCTGAAGACTGTAACTGTGATAAAGGACAGGACTGTAGCGTGATAAAGGACAGACTGTAACATGGTGATAAAGGACAGACTGTTAACTGTGATAAGGACAGGACTGGTAACCGGTGTAAAGGACAGACTGTAACGGTGATAAAGGACAGACTGTAACCGTGATAAAGGACAGACTGTAACCGTGATAAAGGACAGACTGTAACTGTGATAAGGACAAGGACTTGTAACTGTGGATGCAGGGACTTTAAACCTGTAACCGAAAGCATTTGTGACCGTGTCAGCAGTATGATAATAAAAGAGGCTTTTAGATCCTTTTCAGACCTGCGTTCAGATGTGGCTTGCATGTAAATCCCCGTTATGGATTACCAAGAGCCCATTCCAAATTGATCAAGGACAGATCATGACTGCAATTAATGACGCATTCGTCACGCAATCGTTCAAGCTCGGTTGTCATGGAAACCCCGAATCGACGATTTACCTTAAGCTACCACTCGCCCACATTTCCCCGAGTAGCTCCGGTAGGTAGCGTGCTTGACTCGCTTGTCAAAAGCCAAATCATTTGTGTTGCACTGTAATGGAATTCACAAAACGATGCGTATCCACGTTTGCATATAGACAAGTGTACAGTTGAGAATAAATAAAAACCGCCCACCTGCACATGTCAAGCCAGCCCGCGTCGCGTGTCTAATGTAAGCCAAGCACGCTTAATATTCATATTAGCGATTTGGTCGCAGTTTAGGCTGTCGAGCGAAGGGGCCGACATCGTGAGAAGTACGTGTTTTAAGGTGTGTTTTAAGGTGTTTTTAAGGTGTGTTTTAAGGTGTGTTTTAAGGTGTGTTTCGGCCGCTTCTTTTGTGTTTCCAGTCAGAAAACGGCACGCAGCTCTCCACGATACCGCTGGACGAGTTCAGCCTGGAGAGGGACGCCGAGGCGCAGTTCCAGCAGCCGCCAGCGGAGGCGGTGCCCCGCCAGGACCAGGGCTAAACTCAAACCGGCGTACGACGATGTCGGTCCTCACGCCGCTGTCGATCCTCACGCCGCTGTCCACAGTGTCCGTCTAGACTCTTTCACTCACTCAGGTTGACTCAAGTTTTTTCCTTAATTTTGTTTTAGGTCGATAAGTTACGGGGAAAAAAATTATATAATTGTCCAGGACTCAGCTTTGCGGTGCGCGTGCGAGGCCACCGAAAGTTTGTCTTGGTTATTTCGGTACTATTTTTCGGTTTGTTTTTCTTTTAATTGCCAGCAGCACGTTGTCCGACGATTTGAAATCTCAAAATATATATAATAAGTGCAACGTGATGCGTATTTATTGGTGTTAGCGGTACGTCTATCGGACGTGAGAGACTCCGCCTCCTCCTGCTGGCGACGATTCCTCAGTCTCGACGCCGGAAGACCTCGGCTCCTCCAGGGATTTCATATATTCTGTCTCAGGACTTTGTTTTTCATATCAGCAGTTTATTTTTTATTTTTTAATTTTATTTTTTTAGATGAGTTCTTGGCCTTCACGCAGACGTTGAACTCCAGGACTCCCGAACAAAAAAAAAAGAAAAGAAGAAGCTACCTCAGCCGTGATGAATGTCGTGTGGGGAAGCTTTAGGGCCGCGCGTATCTTCCCCGTGTGTTCGATGACTTTTACATGTGTGGACGGAACGGACTCGACAGGAAGCCCCATGATCAGGTGCCGCGCTACCTCAGACGTCCGCCAGTTGTCACTCAAACCCCCCCCCCCCCCCCCGACCCCGCCCCCCCTCCTAAAACCACTCCCACCACCACCCCCTAAAACCACTCCCACCACCACCCCCACTCCCACCACCACCACCACCACCCACTCCAGCTCCGGCTCCTCAAAGCGGAAACAAACAAACAAAAAAGAAGAAGGAGAAAACAAGAAATCCAACATAAAGCACTTCCAAACGCTGAAGTTCAAAGTTCTACCTCAAGAAGAGATTTTGTCGTCGCTGTCCTGTGTGCGTGTGTGTGTGTGTGTGTGTGTGTGTGTGTGTGTGTGTCGTTGTTGTTGTTTTTGTTGTTGTTGTTGTTGTTGTCGTCGTCGTCGTCGAGTGTCTGCTGTTTGTTGCATAATGAGATGTCCCATCCTGTCCGCGCCGGGCCGCCTATACACACGGAAACACACTTCGGTCGGTCCTCCCTCGCCAGAGTTGACCGACGAGTTAACGAGATCGATTTTTTAATTTTTAATTGTTTCGATATTTTCGCCAGAGTCGTCTTTCGGGATTTCGTTTCATTTACTCGAGGTTCACACCCAGTGAACCTTAGTCGCTGCGTTCGGAATAATAAGATAATAATCATCCTTTTATTGACTTCACTGCACCACTAAAGCTGCTTTTCAGGAATATCTACTTCAGAGCGAGCTATGCTACTGATGATGGACAGGTTTCATATCACACTCACACGTCCCGTATCTGGGTCTCGGAAAACTGCTGGCGTGAACAGATTCTGTGTGTGTCTGCGTGTGTGTGTGTGTGTGTGTGTGTGTGTGTGTGTGTCTGTCTGTGTGTGTGTGTGTGTGTGTGTGTGTCTGTGTGTGTGTGCCAGCGCTTGTATACATACAGTATGTGATGTACGTCTAAAAAGTAAATGTAAGCACAACAATACATGACGTTCGGGTACCAGAGCTCATAACGACATCGCTGAATATGAATTTGCAACCATTTAATGACTTGTATGATTTTGTGTTTTGTGTTTCACGGTTTGAAAATAAGTCTCTGGTACTCTCAGTGATAAACGATGTGTTTATTACGTACTTTTGATTACCTCTGTCCACAAAGGGGCAGCCTTCTCTACCTGCGCATTGTAGGACCATTATGGCCTCTTTGGTCTCCACTCCAAACTCTTGACTTGACCTGATTGCTTGACGGAACGAGCATGAGGAATCGTTGCAGCGTGAGGAATACAATGATGATGATAGAGAGAGATGCCAGCTAAGCAGAGAGAGAGAGAAGAGAGAGAGAGAGAGAGAGAGAGAGAGAGGTTTGATGGGAGAGAAAGGGACTAGAGAGAGCGAGAGAGGTTAGGGATACACTGACGCAGATGACTCTCTCTCCTCCCGTTTCCGGATCATTCTATTTCCTGTCGCCGATTGTCACTCAGGAGTTCCTCTGATGCACGCTGGTTGCCGGGTTACCTACCTCAGCCTCTGATTGGCTCCCAGCTCAGGTCACTTCCTGCATGAAGGAAAACACACACACACACACACACACACACACACACACACACATACAGAAAGGGTAACATTTTAGGACCTTGGTGTTGTGTATTAACTATTTAACTTTAAGCATTAACAGTTTATTTTTCTGGATGTGATTGTATAAACTATGTTCATGGTGCGTTTTTTTCATGTAAAACAAAAATTATTTTTCTTGGTTATGTGTCGATTGGTATTGATATACAGTATATTGTTGTGGACGTACACATCTCGCTCACCGGTATGGTTTTTCGTTGACCGCGAAGGAATTTCATTGTCTTTATTATCTCCGTTTTCTATTTTGTATTTTTTATTTTCAATTCCTCTTCCACCAGTCTACCTCCGCCACCGCTGCACTCTCCCTCTTTTCTCTCTACCCCTACTTCTACTACTACTACTACTACTGTAATACTTTAGCATGGCATGCTAGAGTAAAATTCTACTTGATATTCGGACCGCACAGCCAGCCAGGGGGGGGGGGGGTGGTTGATAGAGCTGTGTGTGTGTGTGTCCCTGCCAGCTGCAGAACCCACCAGAACCCACCAGAACCCAACAGAACCCACCAGAACCCAACAGAACATAACAGAACATAACAGAACCCACCAGAACCCACCAGAACATAACAGAACCCAACAGAACCCACCACAACCCAGCAGAACCCAACAGAACCTACCACAACCCAACAGAACCCAACAAAACCCAACAGAACCCACCACAACCCAACAGAACCCAACAAAACCCAACAGAACCCACCACAACCCAACAGAACCCAACAGAACCCCACCACAACCCAACAGAACCCAACAGAACCCCACAGAACCTACCACAACCCAACAAAACCCAACAAAACCCAACAGAACCCACCACAACCCAACAGAACCCAACAAAACCCAACAGAACCCACCAGAACCCAAAAGAACCCAACAGAACCCCACCAGAACCCACCAGAACCCAACAGAACCCACCAGAACCCACCGGGCCAACTATGAACACAAAACCCCTCAACACTTTCCCTCCAACATCCTCTGAATGTGTCGCTGTTGCTTTTATTTGAGCTGTTGTCATGTCCATCTTGTGTGCGTCGGTGTTAAGCGTTGTTTCGGTTTGGTTTCGACATTCTTACATCTTTTGTACATAATTGTACACATTATCGGTGTTACGTTCAAAGTGTTATGTTAGAAAAGGGTTCCAGCATAGGGACACTCTCCCGGGGTCTGCCCCCTCACACCCCCCACTCTCCACGGACGGTACTGACGAGCTAACGAGCTAACGAGCTAACGAGCTGACGGCCCCCCCCCCCAAGCAGCATTTTTCATCTCTCCTCGGTCCTCGGCGCTCTGCTGGCTCGTCTTTAGGGGACGTTTTACAATGTCTTGATTAGCTTCTCGTGGGGTACGGAGGCCAGAGGTGAAGGAGGTGAGCTGCTTTTAGCGGCCCCTGCAGAAGCGTTGAGAATGTCATGCATTCATCACTCCACGAGCAACTCTCTGTCGCGACGCAAAACGAAAAGCTAATAAAACTCAGGACCTTAGGAAAATACACGGTGACAGACAGAGGACGGCGCCGAACCGAACCGAATGGAACCGAAGCCCAGAGGCGGTGGTTGTTTCGCTCGGTTTGGATTTTCGGTTGTTTGTGTTGTCGTTGTTGGTCTTCGCCTGACGCTTAACCGTCTGCGGTGGGCGTCAGGGAGGCGGCGGCGGCGGCGGCGGCGGACGCCAGAGCGCGGTGGCTTTGTCGTGTCGTGTCGTTGACCGATGGAAACCTCCGGAGAGAGCAGGAGAGTTCAGAGGGCAGACGAGCTGGGGGCGGGCTTTATAACAAGCTGCTTCCCCCCCCCCATCACGGCCCCGGATGTAAAGCGCTGCTGTTAGGGCCCCTGGGGATCCTCTAGGCTCCTACTGGAGAGAACATCCCCTCTACGTTATGTTGTATCGATCACTGTGCCACCAAATGACCGTACGATATGATTGTGAATTGATTACATTTCCGATCGCATTTATCTTTCTGACGTCCCCCGCCGCGCGCCGACGAACCTCCCGACGACCGTGCGTGTCAAATAATGCTGAATTTAAAGATTTTTCTAGTAATTTATACTGTTGTCAAATGGTGATGATGAAATGTAAATGTACTTTCTTGTCTGCAATCAGTATTCTATTTCTATCGCTCTGTGCATAAGGCAGAGTAATGTAGACGTAGAGAGAGACCTTAGAACGACGCGGGGCGGCGGAGGGAAAGAACCAGGCGGCTAACTTTTGTGTAAATTTAGCTGAAGATGAAATGTGTGAAATAGTGCTTTCATTATTGGACTCGTGGTGAACACTGTGATATATAAGCCCAGCCTGGTCCCCCCCCCCCCTCCTATATGGTGATGTCTCGTAACACACATACACACACACACACACACACACTCTCTCACACACACACACACTCTCACACACACAGACAGACACACACTCTCACACACACTCTCACACACACAGACACACACTCTCACACACACACTCTCACACACACACACACTCACACACACACACACAGACACACACACACTCTCACAGACACACTCTCACACAGACACACACAGACACACACACACACACAGACACACACACACACACACACACTCTCACACAGACACACACACACACAGACACACACACACACACACAGTCAGACACACACACACACTCTCACACACACACACAGACACACACCGCTCGCTCGCTCGCTCCCTCCGGCCAAGAGAGGAGGAGGGCATGCTGATGAACACAGGTTGTCATTATCATCAACACTCCAACCATAACCTCATCGAGGGCTGGCACTCACCGTCACCGTGGCCCACCCCGTCCACACACACACACACACACACACACACACACACACACACACACACACACACACACACACACCTTCCCGTCGGGCGTGACGACATTTGGGGGCGAGTGGGGGGGGGGGGGGGGTGGGTGGGGGTGTTGTCAGCCCCGTTACCTCAGAACCTCAGGAACAACCTGGCTACCGCCTTTATTCTTCTTCTTCTTCTTCTTCTTCTTCTTCTTCTTCTCGTCATCGATTGTTTTTCTTCTTCTTCCTGCACAGGAAGTTGCTCTCTCACTCTCTCTCTCTCTCTCTCTCTCTCTCTCTCTCTCTCTCTCTCTTTGACTTTGTGTCGGTCGGTGTCACTCGGCCTTCGTGCATGGGAGGGGGGGGGGGGTAATAGCGCCCCCTGTGGACACACCTTCCGGCACCGACGTGGGCTGTGCTCTTAGTAAAAAAACACGCAAACAACAAACGCAAACGGGAAAAAACGAAAAACAAGGAAACTCTCCACAAGCCATACCCTGTATCCCGGGCCGAGGCAGCAGAGAGAATGCCCCGCCCACCCCCAGCCCCAGCCACCCCCCCCCACCCCCAGTTACGCCCCTAATGCCCGATCTGACGCATGCAGATCAGATCGCATTTCTCGAAAAGGCGAGCTGTGTTTGGGTGCTCGTTTTAATGCGTTTATCAGATGTGGTTATCGATACGATATATATATATTATATATATATACAGTATATATATATATATATATATACAGTATAATAGTCACGTCAAGCCATAGGTCCCAGCAGGGTTAGAAACACACAAACAAACACTTCCAAACCAGGGGAGAGACATATCGAAAAACGTCATTCAGACGCTTTCCGTAGTAAGCCGATATACAGTATATATATTTATATTTTATTTAGTGGATTCACGATAGAGGCAGATTTTTTTTTGGACCACTATAACAGAAACAAGACTTTTAACATTCACATTGATTGCTATGCAGTTTGTGTTCATTTACTGCAGGGTTAGAATGCGGTGCTCGCCTAAAACCAAATGCTGTATTCAACGCTGTGCACGATAACTCACTAAGCTAGCTCACTATGAGCATCACTTCTCCTCACCAACCCAGAGAGAGAGACAGACAGACAGAGAGAGAGACAGAGACAGAGACACAGGGAGAGAGAGAGAGTCTGTCTCACTGTCCCTCTCTCTATCTGTCTGTCTGTCTGTCTGTCTCTCTGTCAGCTTTCTGTCTGTCCATCTCTATCTGTCTGTCTGTCTGTCCATCTGGCTCTCTGTTCCATCTCTCTGTCTGTCTCTCCGTCTCTCTGTCTGTCTGTGATGTCTGTCCATCTCTGTCTGTCTGTCTGTTCATCTCTCTGCCTGTCTGTCTGTCTGTCTGTCTGTCTGTCTGTCTGTCAGTGCCTCTGTCTGCCTTTACTGTACGTGTCACACTCGAATTCCGGTGAAGAAATATTTTAAAAGTTCTCAAGAGTATCATCAGGGATCGCTACTGTCCGTGTTTTTAAACTATGTGCTATTCTTAAAGATGTATACATATTGACATATACTGTATGTTGCGTATGTGTGTATGTATATGTGTACAAAGACATTGATAGACCATGTGAGTGGTTTGCATCGTTTTAGAGTTCCTTGTGCAACACTGATGACGAAACAACATTGATAAAATAATAAACTAGATCTAGTAAAAAATATATTGGGACTCAGCCTCTTCATTGTATATTCATTGTGTACAATCTTTGCGCGTGTGTGTGAGCGTGTGTGTACAATACTTCCCCAAATACTCTTAAACTCATCTTTTGCCTCATTGGCCCCTCCCACTTCACTTATCTTAGACTCCTCTTACCCTTTTTCCTCACAGGCTCCTCCCACTTCCCCTCGCATCACAGACTCCTCCCACTATCCTTATCTTAGACTGCTCCTACCTTTTGTCCTAATTGACCCCTCCCTCACAATTTCCTTATATTAGACTCCACCCACCTTTTACCTCATTGTTGTCTCCTCCCACGTCGCCACATCACAGACTCCTCCCGCCTTTTTCCTCACAGACTCCTCCCACCTTCCGGCTCCCGCGCTGCACTGTGGCCGTGGTGTTTACCGTGAGCAACGGGAACAGCGGCGCCCGATCGGCGAGGAGGTACAGCTGATAGGGAGGGATCTCTGGCCGCGGCGATAAGTCAAAGTGACGCGGCTGTGGTCGTTCAGGTGTCGGCTCGGCTCGGCCCGGCGCTCCACACAATCAATGACGTGTGTGTGTGTGTGTGTGTGCTGTGGTCCAATTACTACGGGTCCCCCCGGATCACCGGACCGGAGCACAAAAGGAGAAGTCCAATATTAATCAACTCACCGCCTCCTCCTCCTCCTCTTCCTCCTCCTCCTCCTCCTCCTCCTCCCCCTCCCTCTCTCTCTCTCTCTCTCCCCTACTCCCTCCCTCGCTCTCTCACTCCGACTCCTACTCTCTCTCGGTTTCTTTTTTCCCTCTTTCTCCCTCTCTTGCTCTCCCTCCCTCTCTCTCTCTGTCTCTTTCTTTCTCTCTCTGCTTCTCCTTTCCCTCTCATTGTCTCTCTCACTCTTTCTCCCTCGCCCTCCCTCTCTCTCTCTCTTTCTCTCTTTCTCTCTCTCTCTCCCCTGCTCCCTCCCTCCTCTCTCTCTTTCTCTCTCACTCTCTCCTGCTCCCTCCCTCCCTCTCTCTCTCCGACACACTTCTTCTTTTCCCTCTCTCTCTCCCTCTCTCTCTCTTTCTCTTCCTCTTTCCATCCCTCTCTCTCTCTCACAATCCTACTCTCTGCTTCTTTTCTCTCTCTGTCTCCCCCCCTCTCTCTCTTTCTCTCTCTCTCTCTCTCTATCTGCCTTTCTTTTCCCTCTCTCTTTATCCCCGTCTCTCTCTCTCTCTCTCTCTCTCTCTCTCTCTCTCTCTCTCTCTCTTTACAGATACTTTACGGTTTACTTTTTCCAGGGTAAAAAGGTTGAAATTCATCACCAGCGCAACACATCATCACCTGCAGCCACGCAGAACATTACAACACATTTACATAAAAACACAACAGATGCTTCGGTACATCAAGGACCACAGGTGGCGAGGACGGAATCAGCTTCGGAATCAGTTTCTCCTTCTTCTCCTTCGTATACATCCATGAGATATATATATATATATATATATATATATATACACACCTGTATGTACTGTATATATATGTGTATCATTGTGTTCATCGTGTGTGTTTGCTTGGCTCAGGTTGGAGAGTCAACACAAAAGGCGCTCGCTAACTTTAATATAAAGTGTAACCTTGGGCCCGGCACCATAAAGGGCTGCAGCAGCAGATGCATACAGCAGATAGATGCGGCATCACACACACACACACACACACACACACACCGTGTGTGTGTGTGTGTGTGTGTGTGTGTTTACTCCAGAGGAGGAACTCGTTCAACCCACCGCCCGCCCGCCCGCCCGCCCGCCCTCTCTGCAGAGCATGCAGATGTGTACCAGCAGCAGTGTGTGTGTGTGTGGTGTGTGTGTGTGGTGTGTGTGTGTGGTGTGTGTGTGTGTGTGTGTGTGTGTGTGTGTGTGTGTGTGTGTGTGTGTGTGTGTGTGTGTGTGTGTGTGTGTGTGTGTGTGTGTGTGTGTGTGTGTGTGTGTGTGTGTGTGTACGTTCCCTCACCACCCTGTGGAGGTTTGTTTTTTGTTTGTTTGTTTTAGGGAGTGCAGCAAAATCAACGCAATCTCTCATATCCTGTTGTTTCCCGATGAACTGTCTGTCTGTCTGTCTGCTTGCCTGTCTGTCTTTTTGTCTGTCTCTCTGTCGGTCTGCCTGTCTCTCTGTCTGTCTACCTGTCTCTCTGACTGTCTGGCTGTCTGTCTCCTGCCTGTCTGTCCCTATACATATTAGTTTTGTTTAATTGTATTTATTCATGGCGTTTATTTATTGATTTATCTTTCTCTGGATTTTATACCTCTCTCTATTTTTACCACTCTCTCTCTCTCTGTCTCTCCCTCTCTTACAATCTATTTGTCTCGCTCCCTATCATTCTGTCTCTCTCTTCTCTCTCTCCTCTCTCTCTCTCGCTCTCTTCAAGATTCAAGCTTCAAGAAGTTTATTTGTCACATACAGGACATGCAGTGAAATGCAAGAACAATACAAACATCACAAATATCACAAATTGAAGGGAAATAATCTGAATATCCAGACTTTACAGTCTGTCTCTATCTCCCTCTGGTGCACGACTAAACACACACACACACACACACACACACGCAGGCAGGATGTATACTGTGTGTAGTTGTGTGCAGGTGGGTCGTAAAGCGCAGGTTAGCGGTCCGGACAGACGGGGTTCTTCTGTCACGGCTGCTGCCCATCGGGCTCAGCGCTCCAGAAAATTGCCCCCCCCTACAGGAGCACGGGCGTCCGAGCGCCACAGACACACCGGCGATGCTCCTGGACGTGGGAACAAGTTATGTTCATTCACACACACCACACCACACGACACATACACACACACACACCACACACACACACACAACACACACACACACACACACACACACACACACACACACACACACACACACACACACACACACACACACACACACACACACACACACACACACACACACACACACACACTTGGGCCTCTGCACCTCCTGACCTCCTGAGAGAGACTCCCTGAAACCCACAACTCAACAGGGTCAAAGGTCACACAGTTGACCTTCCTTCCTCTGATCTTAACACTTTTTGTTTTTTCTTCTTTTTTTACTGTTTCCAGATTTCTATCCGTGACACTTCCTTGGTGTCCTCGCTCACCTTGTCGCTCTCTCTCTCTCTCTCTCTCTCTCTCTCTCTCTCTCTCTCTCTCTCTCCCCCTTGTTCTCACTCCGTTTTACTCCCTCTTTTAAGTGCATTGTAATTCAAACAGTTTAATTGCTTTAACAGTTAAATACGTACATCACTTAAGCATTGAATAAACAAGCAAAGAAACACAAATAACATGACCCTGTATCATTGAAAATATGAAATAAAATACTTAAATAATTAAACAGGTTAATTATTAACCTCAGATCGTCCGAATATTCTGCTAATGTTTACTTTTACATGTATTTATTTATTTTATATTTTGCGTACAATAATGAATTTCCAAATACCAAATACAAATACAAACAACACGAATTGGATGGACCAGAATATCCACAATATTTACAGTATTTACCGCAAAAGGAGAAGCAGGAACGAGAAATATATACAAATAGTATTACAGTAGTATGAGCTGTCTGTGGGTTTACCGAGAATTAACGAGGGTTGGAACCAGGTCTCAATGGCAGGTATTCCTGCTCCAGTGCTATGAGGACGGGGGGCTTAGCTCAGCGTCAGGTTTCTGTGGGATTAACTGTTGGGTTTTATCTGCTTGGAGGCCAGCAAGGTACGAGCCCCGCCCCCCTCTGTGTTTGATTTTGGATATGAATTAGAGGAGGAGGAGGTGATGGAGGAGGTGGAGGTGATGGAGGAGGAGGTGGAGGAGGTAATGGAGGAGGTGGGGGGCGGTGACCTAATTCTGCCCTGCATGTCTGATGCTGCTGCAGAATTAGGATACAAGGTGTATCTCCCTCTCTCTCTCTCTCTCTCTCTCTCTCTCTCTCTCTCCCCTCTTTGCCCCCTCTCTCTCTCTCTCTCTCTCTCTCTCTCTCTCTCTCTCCCTCTCCCCTTTCTCCCGCTCTCTCCCTCTATTGCTTTCTCTTGTGCTCTCTCTCCTCTCTCTCCCTCTCTCTCTTCCTCTCTCCTCTCTCTCTCTCTCCTCTCTCTCCTCTCTCTCTCTCTCCCTCTCTCGCTCTCTCTGTCTCTTTCTCTCTCTCTTTAATCGGATGCACTCTCTTGGTCTCCCGTCCGTGTCTGCATGTGTGCGCCAGCGTGTGTGTGTGTGTCTCTGTGTGTGGTGTGTGTGTGTGTGTGTGTGTGTGTGTGTGTCTGTGTGTGTGTGTGTGTGTGTCTGTGTGTCTGTGTGTGTGTGTGTGTGTGTGTGTGTGTGTGATAAAGTGTATCCTCCCACCTCCTCCTGTAGCGTAGCGTAGCTTAGCGTTGCATGGCTTTGTTTTAAGATGGAGGTTGATGTCACAGGGGAAGGGGGCGTGGCAGAGTGTGTGTGTGCGTGTGTGTGCGTGTGTGTGTGTGTGCGTGTGTGTGTGTGACTGATGGAGACATCGACAGGAACTGTTTTTCAGAGAACAGAGGGAAGAGGGAGGGAGGGAGGGAGAGACAGAGAGAGAGGGGGAGGGAATCACTGGCAACACTCACCTCACTCTCTCTCTCTCTCTCTCTTTACATCCAGCAGCACTCTCTCTGTCTCGCTATTTAACTACAATCTCTCTCTCTCTCTGTCTGTCTCAATTTCAATTTCAATGTAAAGAGCTTTATTGTCATGGGGGAAACGTACATTTACATTGCCGAAGCGAGTGGTAAATAAAAACACAAACAAAACAAATCAAATTTACAATTGTCGATTTACAATGTCTTTTTATTTACTGTTACTGACAATATCTCTCTCTTGCTCTTTACTGACAATCTCTCTCTCTCTCTCTCTCTCTCTCTCTCTCTCTCTCTCTCTCTCTCTCTCTCTCTCTCTCTCTCTCTCTGTCTTGCTCATTACCCCTCTCTCTCTCTCATCTTTGCCACTCATGCGGACACACGAAGGCTAGGTGAGGAGGAGGAGGAGGAGGAGGAGGTAGGTGATGAAGGCTAGGTGAGGAGGAGGAGGAGGAGGTAGGTGATGAAGGCTAGGTGAGGAGGAGGAGGAGGAGGAGGTAGGTGATGAAGGCTAGGTGAGGAGGAGGAGGTAGGTGATGAAGGCTAGGTGAGGAGGAGGAGGAGGGGATGAAGGCTAGGTGAGGAGGAGGAGGAGGAGGAGGAGGTAGGTGATGAAGGCTAGGTGAGGAGGAGGAGGAGGTAGGTGATGAAGGCTAGGTGAGGAGGAGGAGGAGGTAGGTGATGAAGGCTAGGTGAGGAGGAGGAGGAGGAGGGGGTAGTTGATGAAGGCTAGGTGAGGAGGAGGAGGGGGTAGTTGATGAAGGCTAGGTGAGGAGGAGGAGGAGGAGGGGGTAGGTGATGAAGGCTAGGTGAGGAGGAGGAGGAGGAGGGGGTAGGTGATGAAGGCTAGGTGAGGAGGAGGAGGAGGAGGGGTAGGTGATGAAGGCTAGGTGAGGAGGAGGAGGAGGAGGGGGTAGGTGATGAAGGCTAGGTGAGGAGGAGGAGGAGGGGGTAGGTGATGGCATGGATGCGCTGGATGGCAGCTGACAGAAGCTGGTACAGGGCGCTACTGTGTGTGTGTGCATCCACAGAAGTCGGTTTATAACCCAATGTTGATACTCAACATTTATACTTCTACTTACACTAATAATCACAAGAAATATGATATTATCCACATTTTGTTTGGATGTTGGTAACATGCTCAGAATGGCACGTCTGCTCTTATCCCAGCTATTATGCAAGCAACTTATGAAACTCGTTCTATTAACCTCGTAAATATGAACGCTTGAAACCTGCTCTATTCTTATCTTTATGTACCACAGCGATATATTACTGTCTCCTTCAACAAATGTCCTCTTTGTAAGCTTTTGGTCGACGCTTTAGATGGAAGCGTTGACCCTAAACGTGAATGTAAACGTAAAGGGTTTTGTTAAGAAATACGACATTGTCGATGTCCGCGGGGTTTTATGGAGGTGTGACGTCAACTGCGCTTTAGTCGAGAAATATGACTGGAGCGATCTGCTCCAGACCGTCGCATCATCCATCACCCGGCCATTAGCTGTGACATAAGATTACGT
>PIJE02000857.1:30000-35770 GCA_002895965.2 Coryphaenoides rupestris
GAGCTGGGTTGGGGTGGGGGGTCAGAGCTGGGTTGGGTGGGTGGGTCCCAGAGCTGGGTTGGGGGTGGGTGGGGTCCCAGAGCTGGGTTGGGGTGGGGGTCCCAGAGCTGGGTTGGGGGGGGGTCCCAGAGCTGGGTTGGGGTGGAGGGTCCCAGAGCTGGGTTGGGGTGGGGGTCCCAGAGCTGGGTTGGGGTGGGGGTCCCAGAGCTGGGTTGGGGTGGGGGTCCCAGAGCTGGGTTGGGGTGGGGGTCCCAGAGCTAGATGGGTGGGGGTTCCAGAGCTGTGTTGGGGTGGGCGGTCCCAGAGCTGGGCTGGGTGGGGGTTCCAGGGATAGATGGTTGGGGGTCTCGCATGCATCTACATTATGTGGGGGTGTGTGTGACATGGGATGACTGTGAATGAGGCGATGACCGGTGAAGCCTAAAGCCCGGGTTATGGACCCTGTACCCCAGAGCTGTGGGGACCGGACCCCTCCTGTTCCCACCCCGGTCACCTTCTGGGTCTCTTCTGAAGATACATATACTGTGTCTTATAATATAATATAATATAATATAATATAATATAATATAATATAATATAATATAATATATTACTTGTGTATCACGTAGATGTGTGGTGGTTTATATACTGTATGTATGTTCTGGAGCACCACAGAATGTCTCCTCCTCTCTCTCTCTCTCTCTCTCTCTCTCTCTCTCTCTCTCCTCCCCCCTCAGCCCCCTTGCCTCTCTCTCTCCCTTCTCGCCCTCTCTCTCTCTCTCCTACAACCCATCGCTCTCCTGTTTCTCCTCTCCCTCCTCCTTTCCGTTCCTCGCTCTTCTCCTTCTCCCCTGTCATCCCTCGCTCCCCTCCATGGCTCCTTAATGTCCTCCTCCTCTCTCTCTCTCTCCCCTCTCTCTCAGTCTCTCTTCCTCTCTCTCATATCTCTCTCTCTGTCTAATCTGTCTCTCTCTCTCTCTCCTCCCTGCTCCACCTCTGCTGTGTATTCCCGGGTCCCAGGAGAGAGTCATTCCTTCCAGTGTTTGTTTGATTTCCGCGTGGCCCACATCTTCCCCGCGCTTATATAACACGCCGGAACAAAATGTGTGCAAAAGAAAAGAAAAAAAAAGCCACATTATCAGCCACTTGTTGGGACGCACACAGCGGGCCAGCGGGTAAAACACACAGTATATGCATTTACATTGGTCTTTATATTGGTCGGTTAGATCGCAATATGCTCTGTTATGTATGCAGGTGTATCCCAGGTTGGGCTGTACGTGTGTGTGTGAGAGTGTGTGTGTGGTGTGTGTGTGTGTGTGTGTGTGAGTGTGTGTGTGTGTGTGTGTGTGTGTGTGTGTGTGTGTGTGTGTTTAGCTTCAGAGGTGTGTACCTTCTGAGACCTGTGTAGGTAGTGTGTAGGACGGAAATATAGAAGCGCATCGCTACTTACATCAAAAAGTTGATCTGCCGAACGTCTCTCGACGATGCCTGTTTGTTTGTTTGTTTGTTTGTTTGTTTGTTTGTGTACAGGTAGACAATAAAATATAGACACACACACACAGGTAACAGTGAGATGATGTGTGTTTGATATACAGTAATGTACGTTTCATGTTGTAGGG
The DNA here is from genome assembly GCA_002895965.2 of Coryphaenoides rupestris. Taxonomy (NCBI): domain Eukaryota; kingdom Metazoa; phylum Chordata; class Actinopteri; order Gadiformes; family Macrouridae; genus Coryphaenoides; species Coryphaenoides rupestris. The sequence goes on from PIJE02000857.1 coordinate 31,599, forward strand.
AAATACTGTATGTCGTCTCACGAATTAGACTAGATTAGATTAACATGACTAATTAATGTATTTGTGTATTTGTTTGTTTATTTGACAGGGACAGTGTACTGCTTCTTAGCTGTACCAGAGTTCGCTGAAAGCTCATCCAACCAAAAGTGTCCCAGGCCGGCCAGGCGTGTTGTGATGGCCGGTTGGTCCGGTCGATTTCACTGAGGGGATCACTTCTGGCCACAGCATCGCTTCTGTTTCCCCCAAAGGATGCATGGAGACCCCCTCTACCCCACCCACCCCCTGAAACACTGATCCCCCCCCACCACCCAACCCTCACCACCAGCACCACCCACACCCCGTTGACCGACCACCGACCACCACCACCACCACCACCACCACCACCACCAGGTCGGGTGACCCACGGTATCGAATCTCTCCTATACCTCGGACCGGACTGGTCCTCTTGCTCTGACGTGGGGAGGTTGGATGAAGGTCATCTCTCCCCTCCTCTTCCTCTTCCTCCTCCTCCCTCCTCCCTCACCACCCCCCACCCACCCATCACGGTCTCTGCTCCTCCATTGACAACCTGCTCAATATCCATTACTCCGCATGGCGGGCGGAGCCTCGCAGGCCACTAATCACGCAATCGATGTGTTGAGCATAAATTACACAGCGAGATGAGCCTCTGGTAAACACACACGAGAGGCCGTGTGCAGAAACAACAGAACCCCCTGAATTAAAAAGGTTGTTTTCCTAATCAAGTGAATCTGCCATCATTTCCATCTACAAACGCTGCTTAGAAACATTTTGCTGCCGTTGAAGTCGATATTTTTCTTGTCTTTTTTCTCAATATATATTTTTTTAATGAATGCAGCCTTTGTTATTGGAGCCATTTTGGACATCCATACAATGTCCTTTCCTTTGTTGTTCCAGCCCTATAGCTGCACAGTAATGTATGGATGACGAAATACACGCCGGTGCTGAGGAGGAGAGGCGCTGCCACCTGCTGACCACGCAGGGCCACAGCAGGCACAGTTGTTGCACTCTGCCTTGAAATAATATAATCATCGTAATAATAAGTCAGAATAACAGATGATATATAAAGAGAATATTCACGACAACGACATTTATATCCTCGGTGTGTGTGCGTGTGTGCAGGTGTGTGTGTGTGTGTGTGTGTGTGTATCTGTGTGTACAAGATGTCCAAATACACACACTGAAACAGCATATTTAGACTGTATGTGCGTGTTTGTGTGCATTATATGATATCTATGTACTGTACATGGATGTTATTTGGAGATGTTATTTGTCATTATCTGTACATTGTATGTATGTGTGTCCAATGTCCCTGTGTTAATTTGTGCATGGGCACGTGTGTGTGTGTGTGTGTGTGTGTGTGTGTGTGCGTGTGTGTGTTTTAAACAGCAATGATTGACGTGATTCACATTATTGCTGGCAGAGGCTCAGTTTCCACCAGAGAGACACCAAGTCAATGTAAACAAAACACACACACACACACACACACACACACACACACACACACACACACACACACACACGCGCGGCCATAGTGTCATTACTCATGTAGAGCAGTGTGTAACGGCGTGTGTGTTGTACTGCAGTTTGTTGCAGTACACTTATTGCAGTCGTGTTGCAGCGTATGGAAGTCCATTTAAGTCCATAGCCGTGGGCTTTCTCGTTGTTTTATCTCTGATTTCACTGTAACACAGTAGTTTATTCAGTTTATTCTGGTGCATTTCACCTCATTCAGTCACTCATGTTGTACATTGTATTTACATTTACATTTGGGACATTTGGCAGACTCTTTAATCCATAGCGACTTACAAAGAGTACATTTGATGAAAGAGACAGCAATATATCACTGTGGTACATAAAGATAAGAATAGAACAAGTTTCAAGCATTCATAGTTGCAAGGTTAATAGAACGAGTTACATAATTGCTAGGTTGCCTGCATAATAGCTGGGATAAGAGTCATTCTGAGAGCATACAATATGCTAAACAATGTTAAGTACTATTATTGAGTGCCAAGACATACAAACACACAAGTTAGTGCTAGGGTTAGGCGAGGGGGGTTATGTAGAGTCCAGGTGAACTCTGAACAGGTGGGTCTTGAGTCTCTTGTTAAGGAGGGGGGTTATGTAGAGTCCAGGTGAACTCTGAACAGGTGGGTCTTGAGTCTCTTGTTAAGGAGGGGGGTTATGTAGAGTCCAGGTGAACTCTGAACAGGTGAGTCTTGAGTCTCTTGCTAAGGAGGGGGGTTATGTAGAGTCCAGGTGAACTCTGAACAGGTGGGTCTTGAGTCTCTTGTTAAGGAGGGGGGTTATGTAGAGTCCAGGTGAACTCTGAACAGGTGGGTCTTGAGTCTCTTGTTAAGGAGGGGGGTTATGTAGAGTCCAGGTGAACTCTGAACAGGTGGGTCTTGAGTCTCTTGTTAAGGAGGGGGGTTATGTAGAGTCCAGGTGAACTCTGAACAGGTGGGTCTTGAGTCTCTTGTTAAGGAGGGGGGTTATGTAGAGTCCAGGTGAACTCTGAACAGGTGGGTCTTGAGTCTCTTGTTAAGGAGGGGGGTTATGTAGAGTCCAGGTGAACTCTGAACAGGTGGGTCTTGAGTCTCTTGTTAAGGAGAGGGGTTATGTAGAGTCCAGGTGAACTCTGAACAGGTGGGTCTTGAGTCTCTTGTTAAGGAGGGGGGTTATGTAGAGTCCAGGTGAACTCTGACCAGGTGGGTCTTGAGTCTCTTGTGGAAGCTGGCGAGCGACTCGGCCGTCCTGACGTCAGCTCGTTCCACCACTGCTGCGTGCGGTGCCTTTCATGGCATCGCACTACACAATATGACAGTGTACTACTGCAGTATAGGTAGTATTTACCGTGCGATGCGGTGTATGGCATGGTTTTACAGTGCACCGCGGCGTATTACAGCGGCGCGCTGGCACAATACTGCGGGGTATCGGGCGTACGGTCAGCAGGCGGTGGCAGATCACTCCGCGGTTCATACGTGTCTCTGTCAGCGCGGTCAATATCCTGCCGTTCGTCACGCGGGCCTCGCCGAGATCACGGCAGACTCATGTGTGTCCAATCTCCCGCCTGCGATCAATACCTGGGGATTTGTCAACACTCCCAGAGTACACATTTACCTTCCCTCACACACATGCACACTGTGATGTTTCTCCATCAATTCACGTCAGGTTGACCTGTGACTGCCGTGCAAGATGGCCGACAAGACAACAGCACGTGTGTGTCAGTGTGTGTGCGTCTGTGTGTGTGTGTGTGTGTCTGTGTCTGTGTGTGTGTGTGTGTGTGTCTGTGTGTGTATGTGTGTGTGTGTATCTGTGTCTGGCTGTGCGTGACGTGTATCCGTGTGTATCCGTGTGTGTGCACGCTTCGTGTGTGTCCCCGTGTGTTACATCATTACAATAGAATATCTGAGATAAGGAGGAAATGTATTGACATGAAACACCTACAGAAGGTATCTCTATGACCGTATACGTCTGTGACTAACCCTTGCTCACTGATAATTTGATACCAGTTATATATTAACACAATAACGGTCCACCGATAGGATTTATAAAACCACAAGCTCTCTTCAGAAAGCCTCAAGTAGCCAATGGAAGAGGTATAGTATTATAGGTATAATGCTGTCTATCATGCAACTCAAGAACTAATGTAGTCAAGATATAATAATATAAGAACTAAAATTTAATGGTTAAGTGTTCCACAACAAGCCTGCGGTTGCAGTAATAAGGCCTCATTCGTGTTAATCGGAATTAAATCTGACGTAAAACGATTTGTCCTGATGAACTACCCAACGTCCGATCACATTTGAAACAGCCGAAACATTTACCTTTTATGGTCAATTTGGACTCTTAAGTAGGAAGTGAGGAAGTGTGTGTCACATGGGTGTTAACTTTATGATTGGCCGCCATTAACATGGGGAACCAATCGTAGGTGGCGAGAGGTACTAGACACCAGACTGGAGTATTCTCTACTGTGTGCTGCACTTTCACCACCCCTATATGTTACATTATGTGTGTGTGTGTGTGTGTGTGTGTGTGTGTGTGTGTGTGTGTGTGTGTGTGTGTGTGTGTGTGTGTGTGTGTGACTGTAGGGATGTCTCTCTGATGGTCTGCCAGCGGGGGTAGGCGTGTGCTCTTACAGGCTCTTCGCATGC
>PIJE02000857.1:42360-44860 GCA_002895965.2 Coryphaenoides rupestris
TATAATTTTTTTTTAAATATACTGTATATATCTTTTTTTTTATCTTTCTCTTTCTTTTCCATTTTTTCTTTTTTCTTTTTTATTGTATTTTATTGTTGGATTTTTTTGTATTTTTGTATTTTTTTGTATTTTTGTGGTATTTTTGAATTTATATATTTTGTTGTATTTTTTTTTATTTATTACATTTATTATTTTTACTGACCTGTATATATTTAGTTCTTTATAAGTATACTTTTTATTTACCACTCACTTTGGCAATGTAAATGTACGTTTCCCATGACAATAAAGATCTTTACATTGAAAATGAATTAAGAGAGAGAGAGAGAGACAGAGACAGAGACAGAGAGAGACAGATATGTTCTAGATATGTTCAAGATATGTTCAGATGTTCTATAGTTATATTGTCATGTACAGTATGTACCACTATTATATTATATTACTGTGTTCTTCATATACTTGTTACTGTTTTGCTTTGGCAATATTAAGGAATGCCTTTTTCATGCCAATAAAGCCTTTAAATTGAAATTGAATTGAGAGAGAGAGAGAAACTCACAGAGAGAGAGAGAGAGAGAGAGAGAGAAACTCACAGAAACTCACAGAGAGAGCGACAGAGAGAGAGAAACTCACAGAGAGAGAGAGAAACTCAGTTTCTCTCTCTGTGAGTTTCTCTCTCTCTTCTCTCTCACTTTTCCACCAAAGTGAACCGAGAGCTGGTTCTGGGCTGGTGCTAGTGCCAGTTCGGAGCTGGTTCAACTTAAGAACCGGTTTGCTTTTCCACCGGCTAGAGAGCCTCGAGAGCCAACCCGCCCCCACGTCATTACGTCACTGTACGTCTGTATAAGTCTCCGCCTTCCCAGCAACGCGAGCACAACAAGAACAATGGCGGACTACAGCCCCCGGCTCGGTTGCATCTATTTATTTAAATATTCCTTGGCTAAGAATATTACTGTACTATTAATGTACTCTTTGTAAGTCGCTTTGGATAAAAGCGTCTCCCAAATGCCCTAAATGTAAATGTATTACAAGGTTAACGTTGCGTTGCCAAAGTGGTATCGGTGCGGTTGTATCGGAGTAGTCACTTCCATTGTCGCGGTTTGTTGTGAAATGGAGCTCAGAAAGTTTTTGGCGGACTTGCTAATCCCGCCCCCAGCCCGCCCCCAGCCTCTGACGTAGTCGGTTCTTAGTTGGTTCAACTCTGGCCCCGCAAAGAGTTGGAGCCAAGAACGAACCAGTTTTTCTGGCCGGGAGCCAGTTCTTTGTCTGTGGAAACAGGAAGAACTGGTTCGTTTTAGGCTCTGGCTCCGAACCGGCCCTGAAAACACACACACACCACACACACACACACACACACACACACACACACACACACACCACACACACACACACACACCCCTCCAGAGTGGTGTTAAAACGAGACACTAATCCCTGAGGTGTAAAAGACAGTGAAATGTTTCCTCCAATCAGAGTGAGGGGGCGGGGCCACACAGGGTGGGGAGGGGATGACGTCATGATCAGGAAGTGCAGACGAAGTCAAACCGAAACTAAAGTAAGTCGACGCGGAGCCACTTCTCTCTTCCTGGAGACAGAGAACAACACTTTTTAAACTAAATAGAGGAAAACATTATAAGGTGAGTGCTGCATGTTGACACATAATCCTCATTGAAGCTGACCTGTCTGGGCTTTCATGTTAGACCGGCCTGTTGGATGAACATTTCTGCTTGGATTAACACACATAGTCTGTCAGTCCTGCACAGAGACGGACCACAAGTCCCATCCTGTTGTACCTCTGAAGGAGGAATATGATGTGAAGATGGCCCAGCTGGGGAAGATGGAGTCTGAAGTTCAGCAGATGATCCAGGAGAGACGACGAAAGATCCTGGAGATCAAGGACACAGTAAAACTCAGCCAAGCAGTCGCAGCCAGAGACATAGCCGATGGTGAGCAGGTCCTCACTGCTCTGATACGCCGCATTGAAAAGTGCCGGGAAGACCTCAAGCAAATGGTTAAAGAGGAACTGGAATCCACCAAGAAACAAGCTGAAGGCCTCATCAAAGAGCTGGAGAAGGAAATAGAAGATCTGAACGCTAGAAGCTCAGAGGTGAAGCAGCTCTCAGACACTGAAGACCACCTCCACTTCCTCCAGACCTTCAGATCCCTGAAGAACCCTCCACCCACCAGGGACTGGACGGGGGTGGAGGTCCGTGTTCCGTCATACGTAGAGACCGTGAGCAGATCCCTGGATCAGCTGAAGGAGACACTGAACATGGAGATGAAGAAAGCACCTCCACAGAAGTGTAAGTGTTGAGTTTGATTCATCACAACACACACTAACTATTTAGATAGAAAGTCCGTCCACACAGCAGGAGGTGACGTCCGTTCATTCAAATCCTACTGGTGATGAAGATGATGGTTGACATCATGTACCTTACGTATATTAATATTGTTAACCATCACACTCACAATTAATCCTACTTGTATAAAATCCAATTGGTATTCATAT
>PIJE02000857.1:47360-102360 GCA_002895965.2 Coryphaenoides rupestris
AAAATTACGCATTTCTGCATTTGAATCGCACTTTATTTTTGCCCTCCAAACACCACGGAACGTTTCTCAGCGGACGAATTCCAGACATACCGATCATACAGATGATCGATCATACAGATGATGCCTGGAATTTGTCCACTAGATACCATTTGGTATTTTAGATGGACTAATTCGTAGTCCATCTAATTCGTCTAAAATACCAAATGTCACTTAATGTTGGTGTGTTTATTATTGTGATCAAGGATATTTGTGTGTGTGGAGCTCAAATAAACAGGATTTAGCTGCTTAAACGTATGTATATGTATATGTATATGTACAGTATATGTCCATGTCTATGTATATGTCTATGTATATGTACAGTATATGTATATCATATACATATACAGTATATGTATATGTATATGTGTATGTATATGTCTATTCATTGATTCACTCGTATACCAAAATCCATTTGAATTGAAAAATGTTTCCCATGACAATAAAGATCTTTACATTGAAATTGAAATTTAATTGAGGGAGAGAGAGAGAGAGAGATTTTAGATTTTTCAAAAAACGCTAAAATAACCAAATACATAAAACTCATACAACAAAAACATGTGCAAATTGCAATTCTTCATCATTAACAATGCAAATGATGTCCCTGTAGCACCACCGTGGCTTAAAAGTTTCCAAATCCCCTATTGTTTTATAAAATGTAAACTCCAGCCACAGCCTAGACCTGATGTTACAGAGCCACACTAATGTGGCCTCCTGACCTGCCCTGTCCTCTATTTTGTTTTTCCTGCTGACGTATATAGCCAGTTTAGCTTCTCCTGAGAGAAAATGTAGTAGCTGCCATTTCACTCGGTTCATCTTTTTTATAACAACCTGCACCAAAAATAAAACTGGTCTCAGAGAACTTTTCACCAAACAGACTAAAAACACAAGTTAAAAGAGTGAAAAACTCTGTAAGTCTCTTACACTCAATAAAAACATGGAAGATTGTCTCCCGTAAGTTGCAGAAGGGACACTTGTTAACAACAGTTGGGTTGATAACAGAGATAAAAGCGTTTGAGGCGATAGCACCATGTAGAATCCTCCAATGGAGGTCAGCGGTCCGTTTTTTTAGGGGAGGCTTATATATATTCCTCCACTGCGGGCTCGGTCCATTGCCTCCACTCAGTCTGTTCGTCCACACAGTGAGTGGTCTGTTGCTCAGTCCCTTCCTGTTAATACTTTTCACACAGTTCATGTACAGAGTTCTTTTTTCCGCTCTATGTAGGCTCAGTTTTTCAGGGTTGCAAACGGTCAGCAGGGGTCCGCTCAGCTCTCCAAACACAGGGCTCAGGTACATTTCAGGGAACGGGTCTCTGTGGTCGAGTTCAGTGGTTCCCCGGCTATATTCCATGATGAGGCTCCTCTCTTTCCCAGAGAGCCTCTGCCTCCAGAGCTCCAGGACCCTCTGAGACACACACTCCTCCTCACTATCACTACTATCCGACTGCACCTGCTTTTTTCCTGTCTGTTTGTCTGCATTTCCTCTACTTGCTTTTGCCTCACTACCCACATTCCTAGCTTTACTCCTACGTTTACGTGGAGATTTCCATGCTGCCTCCTCCTCCTCCATCTCAGCATCCTTAACCTGTTCACACCACACATCACTTGTCTCACCTGTTCCACTTGTTTTATCTACCTGTGTTTCACGAAACTCACCTGTCCTACCTAGGCCTACCTGTGTCCCACACACACAATTTTTTCCTATTTTTCTCTCTTTTTTTCCTACCTCATCCTCACCACACACCTCATCACTGTCTGTGTCCTGGGCTTAATTCCCACCATCCTGTACACCATCTCCACCACCAGCGCCATCTGGGCCGGGCAATTCTCTCGCACCATCCCACCCTGAAGCCGCAGCATCAGAGTGCTCCGCGGCACCGGGCCGCTCGGCAGCGCCAGTCGCTCCCCCCGCAACTTTCACATGGAAACGGAGACTGAGCTCTTCATCCCGATATTTTTAAATCATGTGAAGCTGTCTCCTGTGAGACAGACAGAGAGAGAGAGAGAGAGAGAGGAGAGAGAGAGAGAGAGAGAGAGAGAGAGACGAGAGAGAGAGAGAGAGAGAGAGAGAGAGAGAGAGAGAGAGAGAGAGAGAGAGAGAGAGAGAGAGAGAGAGAGAGAGAGAGAGATCTGCAGAAGGGTGAGACATTGCTCATTGCTGTGTGTGTGTGTGTGTGTGTGTGTGTATGGATGAACATGTTTTTTGCATTCATTTTGTTGTCCTCTTCCTCTCTCTCTCTCTCTCTCTCTCTTTCTTTGTGATTCCATTTGTGTATTTAGTGTCTGTGAGTTGTTGATGGCTGCACAGTGATGTATTGCTGTCTCCTTCAACAAATGTACTCTTTGTAAGTCGCTTTGGATAAAAGCGTCGGCCAAATGCCCCTAAATGTAAATGTAAATGTAATGTAGTGGTTGTGTGTACTGTTCAAGCATTGTGGTACAGAGCTCACCTTAACCACCCCCCTACCTGTAGACCTCACCGTGTGGACGCTGACATGCCTGCTGCTGTCGTCTGCCTTCACCTGCATGTGTGTGCGTGTGTTTGTGCGTGTACAAGTAGGTGTGTGTTTACGTGCACGTGTGTGTGTGTGTGTGTGTGTTTCACGGCCGTGGTTCGAACGGTTAACTGGTGAGACACACACACACACTCACACACACACACTCACACACTCACACCCGTCCAGAGTGGTGATAAAACGAGACACTAATCCCTGAGTGTAAAGACAGTGAAATGTTTCCTCCAATCAGAGTGAGGGGGCGGGGCCACGCAGGGAGGGGAGGGGATGACGTCATGATCAGGAAGTGCAGACGAAGTCAAACCGAAACTAAAGTAAGTCGACGTGGAGCCACTTCTCTCTTCCTGGAGACAGAGAACAACACTTTTTAAACTAAATAGAGGAAAACATTATAAGGTGAGTGCTGCATGTTGACACATAATCCTCATTGAAGCTGACCTGTCTGGGCTTTCATGTTAGACCGGCCTGTTGGATGAACATTTCTGCTTGGATTAACACACATAGTCTGTATGAAAATACACACATTATGTTTTAGAGAGTTAAACGTGTTATTATTGCCTTGTAATACATAAAAAAATAATATGTCATATATTTTTTTAACTTGATAAAACCAATGTTTTCCCAGAATGGCCTCTGCTAACACTTCCTGGTCTGAGGAGAACTTGTCATGCTGCATCTGTCTGGATGTGTTCACCAGACCAGTTACCACAACATGTGGACACAACTTCTGTAGAGGCTGTATTACCACCTTCTGGGATGACAAAGACCAGTACAAATGTCCTGTCTGCAACAAGCTTTTCCCCACAAGACCTGACTTGCAGGTCAATACCTTCATGTCAGAGATGGCGGATCAGTTTAGAAGGTCCGTACGAGTAAAAGAGCAGCATTGTGTTGCACCAGGAGAAGTTCCCTGTGACGTCTGTACCGGGACCCAGCTGAAGGCTGTGAAGTCCTGCCTAGAGTGTCTTACCTCTTACTGCCACATCCACCTGGAGCCACACCAGAGAGTCCCAGGCCTGAAGAGACATCGGCTGGTCGAGCCTATGGACCGTCTGGAAGACAGGATGTGTAAGAAACACGAACGACTTCTGGAGCTCTTCTGCCAGACTGAACAGGTGTGTGTGTGTCAGTCCTGCACAGAGACGGACCACAAGTCCCATCCTGTTGTACCTCTGAAGGAGGAATATGATGTGAAGATGGCCCAGCTGGGGAAGATGGAGTCTGAAGTTCAGCAGATGATCCAGGAGAGACGACGAAAGATCCTGGAGATCAAGGACACAGTAAAACTCAGCCAAGCAGTCGCAGACAGAGACATAGCCGATGGTGAGCAGGTCCTCACTGCTCTGATACGCCGCATTGAAAAGTGCCGGGAAGACCTCAAGCAAATGGTTAAAGAGGAACTGGAATCCACCAAGAAACAAGCTGAAGGCCTCATCAAAGAGCTGGAGAAGGAAATAAAAGATCTGAACGCTAGAAGCTCAGAGGTGAAGCAGCTCTCAGACACTGAAGACCACCTCCACTTCCTCCAGACCTTCAGATCCCTGAAGAACCCTCCACCCACCAGGGACTGGACGGGGGTGGAGGTCCGTGCTCCGTCATACGTAGAGACCGTGAGCAGATCCCTGGATCAGCTGAAGGAGACTCTGAACATGGAGATGAAACCACCTCTAAAGAAGTGTAAGTGTTGAGTTTGATTCATCACAACACACACTAACTATTTAGATAGAAAGTCCGTCCACACAGCAGGAGGTGACGTCCGTTCATTCAAATCCACTGGTGATGAAGATGATGGTTGACATCATGTACCTTACGTATATTAATATTGTTAACCATCACACTCACAATTAATCCTACTTGTATAAAATCCAATTGGTATTCATATTGTTATATCATTATTGAATCATTTGGATTATTAGTAGTATTGTCATTATTGTTTGACATAATCATATCATAATCATCATACTGATATAATGAATAATAGTAATGATATGTGCATTTAATATTCTATATACAAATATTATTTCATTATGGTTATAAATAATAAATAAATGTTATTACACTAATTATTTGTATATTATTATTATTGATCATATCATTACATTAGACATAATACACAACATAATACACCATAATAATCAGGATACTATTAGTCATAATTGTTGTGTATTTTATACAGGGTTATATCTATAATATGAGAGAGAGAGAGAGAGGTCTGAATATTACAACAGGTTCAATACAGAAATACGCCAGCTGAGACCCATCACTCAGAGAACACAATCATTCTGACCTTTTTCTAATGAAATATTGAATGCAACAAATGACAGCTAAACTATAAGACGAGACATATTTTATTAGTGTCAACAGGACATACTAACAGCCATCACTTGCAGGTTATTTAAATGACTCCTATGTGATGAAGTCCATCATCAGTGTATTTCTGTGTGCTTCAGCAGCCTAATCATGTCTTGTTCTCCCATCAGATGCCTGTGAACTCACACTGGACCCAAACACAGCCCACAGACGACTCTCTCTGTCTGAGGACAACAGAAAGGTGACGCTGGTTGGAGAGCAGCAGTCTTATCCTGATCACCCAGATAGGTTTGACTACTGGCACCAGGTGTTGTGTAGAGAGAGTCTGACTGGCCGCTGTTACTGGGAGGTAGAGAGGAAAGGAAGGGTTTATATAGGAGTGACATACAGAGGAATCACAAGGAGAGGAGGGGTGATGACAGCTGGCTTGGAGGGAACAACAAGTCCTGGAGTCTTGATTGTTATGATGATAGTTACACTGTCTGGTTCAACGGTAGTAAAACAGTCATCCCTCTCCGCCCCTCCGGCTCCAACAGAGTAGGAGTGTATGTGAACCGGCCTGCTGGCACTCTGTCCTTCTACAGAGTGTCCCCACATGGAGGAGACTCCTCAGACACACTGACACTCATCCACACCTTCCAGCTCACATCCACCCAGGAGGACCTCCTCCCTGGGTTTGGGTTCTATTGGGATGGGTGGCTCAGTGACTCTGTGTCGGTTGTAGCAATAAACACACACACACACACACACACACCACACACACACACACACACACACACACCACACACACCACACACCACACACACACACACCACACACAACACACACATACACATACACACACACACATACACACACACACACACACACACACACAGTGTACACACACACACACACACGACAGTGTACACACACAACACAACACACACAAGTGTACACAAAAACACACACACAGTGTACAACACCACACACAGACACACACACAAACAGTAGTAAACACACACACACACACACACACACACCCATCACAGTGAGACACACACACACACAACATAACCAAACACCAGTGTAGGACACAACACACACACCACTAATACACACAAACACACACACACACACGACACTCCATATATAATACATAAATAAATGAGTGCTGGGACTTTAACGCGTTAATTTCTATTAATGAATTACATAAAAAATAACGCGTTAAAACATTTACGCATTTTAATCACACTTTATTTTTGCCCTCCAAACACCACGGAATTCCAGGCATATCGATCATACCGATGATCGATTCTGTCCGGGTGGCTCAGAGGCTCCTGGAGCTCTGGAGGCAGAGGCTCTCTGGAAAAGAGAGGAGCCTCATCATGGACTATAGCCGGAGAACCACTGACCCCGACCAGAGAGACCCGTTCCCTGAAACGTACCTGAGCCCGGTGTTTGGAGAGCTGAGCGGACCCCTACTGACCGCTTGCAACCCCGAAAAACTGAGCCTACACGTAGCAGAAAAAAGAACTCTGTACATGAATTGCGTGAAAATCATTAACAGGAAGGGACTGAGCAACAGACCACTCACTGTGTGGACAAATAGACTGAGTGGAGGCAATGGACCGAGCCCGCAGTGGAGGAATATATATAAGCCTCCCCTAAAAAAACGGACCGCTGACCTCCATTGGAGGATTCTACATGGTGCTATCGCCTCAAACGCTTTTATCTCTGTTATCAACTCAACTGTTGTTGACAAGTGTCCCTTCTGCAACTTACGGGAGACAATCTTCCATGTTTTTATTGAGTGTAAGAGACTTACAGAGTTTTTCACTCTTTTAACTTGTGTTTTTAGTTGGTTTGATGAGAAATTCTCTGAGACCAGTTTTATTTTTGGTGCAGGTTGTTACAAAAAAATGAACCGAGTGAAATGGCAGCTATTACATTTTATCTCAGGAGAAGCAAGAATGGCCATATATGTTAGCAGGAAAAACAAAATGGAGGACAGGGCAGGTCAGGAGGCCACACTAGTCTGGCTATGTAACATCAGGTCTAGGCTGTGGCTGGAGTTCAAATTTTATAAAACAATCGGGGATTTGGAAACGTTTAAGCAACGGTGGTGCTACCACTGCACTGGTTGTTAAAGGAGCCGCTGATCCACGGGGCGAGGTTGGACGTGTGCAGCGGCAGCACGCCCGGGCTGATGGTGGCACTCTACCGAACAAAGACTTTGTGCCTGAAACAGCTGGTGGATGTAGCGGGGCCGGGCTGACTGATGCCAGGGCTGTGGGTTCTCTGCTGGGCGTTCGGTCTGTCCGGGTGGCTCAGAGGGTCCTGGAGCTCTGGAGGCAGAGGCTCTCTGGGAAAGAGAGGAGCCTCATCATGGAATATAGCCGGGGAACCACTGAACTCGACCACAGAGACCCGTTCCCTGAAATGTCCCTGAGCCCTGTGTTTGGAGAGCTGAGCGGACCCCTGCTGACCGTTTGCAACCCTGAAAAACTGAGCCTACATAGAGCGGAAAAAATAACTCTGTAGATGAACTGTGTGAAAAGTATTAACAGGAAGGGACTGAGCAACAGACCACTCACTGTGTGGACGAACAGACTGAGTGGAGGCAATGGACTGAGCCCGCAGTGGAGGAATTTATATAAGCCTCTCCTAAAAAGACGGACAGCTGACCTCCATTGGAGGATTCTACACGGTGCTATCGCCTCAAACGCGTTTATCTCTGTTATTAACCCTACTGTTGTTAACAAGTGTCCTTTCTGCAATTTACGGGAGACCATTTTCCATGTTTTTATTGAGTGTAAGAGACTTACAGAGTTTTTCACTCTTTTAACTTGTGTTTTTAGTCTGTTTGGTGAAACAGTTCTCTGAGACCGGTTTCATTTTTGGTGCAGGTTTTTATAAAAAGATGAACCGAGTGAAATGGCAGCTATTACATTTTCTCTCAGGAGAAGCTAAACTGGCCATATACGTCAGCAGGAAAAACAAAATAGAGGACAGGGCAGGTCAGGAGGCCACATTAGTGTGGCTCTGTAACATCAGGTCTAGGTTGTGGCTGGAGTTAAATTTTATAAAACAATAGGGGATTTGAAACTTTTAAGCAACGGTGGTGCTACAGGGACATCATTTGCACTGTTAATGATGAAGAATTGCAATTTGCACATGTTTTTGGTGTATGAGTTTTATGTATTTGGTCTTTTAGCACTTTACTGATGTGTATGTAAATATACCAGTCTGATAATGTAATAAAGTGTTTTTTGAAAAATCAAATCTCTCTCTCTCTCTCTCTCTCTCTCTCTCTCTCTCTCTCAATTTCAATTTTCAATTTAAAGAGCTTTATTGGCATGGGAAACGTACATTTACATTGCCAAAGCGAGTGGTAAATAAAAAGTATACTTATAAAGAACAAAATATATACAGTAAAAATACAAAAATATAAAAATACAAAAATAAGATACAATAAAAAGGAAAAGAAATTAGAAGAAATTAAAAATAAATGTCTTTACAAAAGAAAATGAAATAAAAAGATATATATATATAAAATATATATATATTAGTGGTGGGACTCGATTAAAAAATGTTTCAATTCAAATGGATTTTGGTATACGAGTGAATCAATGCATAGACATATACATACACATATACATATACTATATGATATACATATACTGTACATATACATAGACATATACATAGACATGGACATATACTGTACATATACATATACATATACATACGTTTAAGCAGCTAAATCCTGTTTATTTGAGCTCCACACACACAAATATCCTTGATCACAATAATAAACACACCAACACTTTAACATTAAGTGACATTTGGTATTTTAGACGAATTAGATGGACTACGAATTAGTCCATCTAAAATACCAAATGGTATCTAGTGGACGAATTCCAGGCAGCCTCTGAGCCACCCGGACAGACCGAATTTCCAACAGAGAACCCACAGCCCTGGCATCAGTCAGTCCCGGCCCCGCTACATCCACCAGCTGCTTCAGGCACAAAGTCTTTGTTTTGTAGAGTGCCATCATCAGCCCGGGCGTGCTGCCGCTGCACACGTCCAACCTCGCCCCGTGGATCAGCGGCTCCTTTAACAACCAGTGCAGTGAGTTAGAATTTTTACTCCTTTTACAATTAAAGAGTGCCCAGGATTTAAAAACACCCTGATAGAACGGAGGTAACCCACTTAACTTTAAAAACTTTACATCAGTTAAGAACAGAGCAGCATCCAGCCCCAGGTTATTTACACGTCTGAGAATACAGCTGGCCACCTCTCTCCACACTAAATCCAACGGACCTGTTAAAAACCTTTGAACAAACTGTAACCTAAAAGTGGCTGTTCTGCTGGCCAGGTGGATGAGGCCCTGTCCTCCCTCCTCTCTAGCTAAAAACAACACACCCTGTGGTACCCAGTGTAAACGATCCCAGAAGAAGTTAACCATTTTAGTTTGGATCAGGGCTAATAAACCTGAGGGGGGGTCCACACACGCCAGGCGATGCCAGAGTAGGGAAGCTACAAGATTATTTAGCACAAGTACTCTACCTCTGTAAGACATCCGAGGGAGCAGCCATTTCCATTTATCTAATTTTCCTTGTATTTGTTCTGTGACGTTCTCCCAGTTCTTCCGGACCACCGTTTCATTTCCCAAAAAGATGCCAAGGTATTTTAGGCCATCCTTTTTCCAGACCAGGTTCTGGGGAAGAACCGGGAGACCGTCACACCATTCACCGACAGCAAGGGCTTCACTTTTCTTCCAGTTCACCCTCGCTGCCGATATAACAGTAAAACTATTTGTAATATTAGCTAAAATGTCAATATCACTCTGGTTCTTTATAAAAACAATGACATCATCCGCATAAGCCGATAAAACAATGTTCTCATTAAAACCAGGTAAAATCAGGCCCTCAATGCTTGTGCGTACTTTTTGCAGGAGGGGTTCTAGGGAGAGTGCGTAGAGCATACCAGACAGTGCACAGCCCTGCCGGACGCCTCTACGCACTCTAAAAGGAGCACACAGACTACGCATTTTAATCGTTTTAATCATTTTAATGATCGATCATACAGATGATGCCTGGAATTCGTCCACTAGATACCATTTGGTATTTTAGATGGACTAATTCGTAGTCCATCTAATTCATCTAAAATACCAAATGTCACTTAATGTTAAAGTGTTGGTGTGTTTATTATTGTGATCAAGGATATTTGTGTGTGTAGGGAGGGTGGGGAGGTTAGTGTAACATTAGGTTAGTGTAACATTAGGTTAGTGTAACATTAGGTTAGTGTAACATTAGGTTAGTGTAACATTAGGTTAGTGTAACATTAGGTTAGTGTAACATTAGGTTAGTGTAACATTAGGTTAGTGTAACATTAGGTTAGTGTAACATAGGTTAGTGTAACATTAGGTTAGTGTAACATGAGGTTAGTGTAACATTAGGTTAGCTACTTTGTGTTGGAAATTATTCATAAAATTGCTGCACTGATCTGTTGGTCTGTGGAGCTCAAATAAACAGGATTTAGCTGCTTAAACGTATGTATATGTATATGTCTATGTATATGTCTATGTCTATGTATATGTACAGTATATGTCTATGTCACATAGACATATGTCTATGTAGATGTATATGTCTATGTATACAGTATGTATATGTATATGTACAGTATATGTATATCATATACATATACAGTATATGTATATGTATATGTATATGTGTATGTATATGTCTATGCATTGATTCACTCGTATACCAAAATCCATTTGAATTGAAACATTTTTTAATCGAGTCCCACCACTAATATATATATATTTTATATATATATATCTTTTTATTTCATTTTCTTTTGTAAAGACATTTATTTTTTAATTTCTTCTCTCTTTCTTTTCCATTTTTTTGTCTTTTTTCCTTTTTATTGTATCTTATTTATAAGATACAATATTTTTTGTATTTCTTTACTTTTACTGTATATATTTAGTTCTTTATAAATATACTTTTTATTTACCACTCGCTTTGGCAATGTAAATGTACGTTTCCCATGACAATAAAGCTCTGAAATTGAAATTTAATTGAGAGAGAGAGAGAGAGAAGGAGAGGGAGAGAGAGTGAGAGAGAGAGATAGATAGGGAGCAAGAGAGAGAGAGAGAGAGAGAGGGAGAGAGAGGGAGGGAGAGAGAGAGAGAGCGAGAGAGAGAGAGAGAGAGAGATAGGGAGCAAGAGAGACAGAGAGAATGTGTGATAGAGAGACAGAGTAAAAGAGGGAAGTTACATGTCGCTTCCCTCCAAAAGCTTTCACATTAGTAGAGAGAGAGAGAGAGAGAGAGAGAGAGATAAACTCACAGACAGAGAGAGCGAGAGCGAGTCACAGAACTCATCCCACCTTTAGCATCTTATAACAAACCAAATGTGAATAAATAAATCCACACGTCTGTACTCTGTATAAATATACAGACAAACGAACCACATCGGGTGGTTTATAAAACAGTAAAGCCGTGCCAGAGCATGGAAACTGTTATAACGTTATAATATAAAAAGTCCTGCACACACTCCCTCTCCTCCCCTCCATTATGTCTTCTTCTGCACACTTCACACCGTCTGCGAGTCTTGGGGAGTCTTTCTAATATCGAACAAGAACTGAGATTCAAGATTCAAGAATTTTAATGGTCACATACAGGATATGCAGTGAAATGAAAAAGTGGCGAAGGTTTCATATTAGGCTTTGATTTTAGCCGACGCCGAAACAACGCCTGGCCGACGCCACCAAACCTACTGTACTTATAATAAAAATAAAATGTATTCAAACTAAATAATGAACTGTCGATGAATGGCTGCCTCTTTCTTTTTCCGTTTATTGACTTTGTTTCATTGCTCGGGTTTCTTCTCTGCCGCCGACGGTAGACATTTTAAATGACAAGCATTAGCTGCATAGATTGTTCAGAACGCTTTCACAAATTAGATTGTTATGATGAGAAGCAATTATTAGTATTAAAAATACTTCAGAGAGGGTGAAGTTGAGGTAAAAAAGACAGCTTATGTGGGTTAATGGACCTAAAACCAAAGTGGCGTCGGCCCGGCGAGGAGAACGAGTTTCATAGTCGGGTCTCAATTGACACAAGTATTTCTTGGACTGTTTTAACAAATAACAACACTCCGTGAAATGCAATGCAAAAGTAGAAGAAACAAACAACAAAAATGTTCTGTTTTGACATTCACAACGTAATTCATTCGTCAAACAACTAACATGCTGAAGGAATGGGACATAGAATGTGAAATAGAGATGTTTGTACATGAGTTTGAACAAAGGCTTGAGGATGATAGCTGGAATATAAGATGAGCCGATTAAAGATCCTCAATCAATCAATGGTTTCAAGACAAAATCAGTTTTAGCAGCGTTGTGAAGTGAATGGTGGTGTTACTGTTGATGTGGTGGGACGTGTTTGGTTCCCGGTGTTATTTCTGAATGGCTTTCCTGGCGGATTCTACAGCACGTTTCCCAGGGCTGTGGTGACCCCCTAGATTAGAATACAAATACTGACATCAGCTCTGACTGACACACACTCACACACACTCACACACACACACACACACACACACACACGCACACACACACACACACACACACACGCTACAGCCGACAGAGAAGAGACTGAGAGTTGAATTGTTCCAGCAACTGTTCCACTGTAACGGAAATTAATGTTAATGTCTCAGTTTTTGTTCGAGTGAAGCTGAGCTTAGCAGGAGTGTGAGTGTGTGACTGTGTGTGTGTGTGTGTGTGCGTGTGTGTGTTCATCCTCCTATCAACATGATGCCGTCTGCTCTTTCAAATCCACAACAAAAGCCCCCCCCCCAGAATTCTCAACGCAGCGCAGAGATAAAGTAAAAACACAAGACGGATTTAAAATGTCATGTACCCAAGAACGAGAGGGAGAGAGGGAGAGAGAGAGACAGAAAGAGAGAGAGATGGAGAGAGAGAGAGAGAGAGAGAGAGAGAGAGATAGAGAGAGAGATGGAGAGAGAGAACGAGAGAGGGAGAGGGAGAGGGGTGAACTGTAAGCCAGCGTGGGAGATGAGGATGTCCTTGGAGCTGGAGGCCGGTCCCAGGCTACCGAGATGTGTGTGTGTGTGTGTGTGTGCGTGCGTGCGTGCGTGCGTGCGTGCGTGCGTGCGTGCGTGCGTGCGTGCGTGCGTGCGTGCGTGCGTGCGTGCGTGCGTGCGTGCGTGCGTGCGTGCGTGCGTGCGTGCGTGCGTGCGTGCGTGCGGCGTCTGAGCTCTGAGAAGGTTGTGCTCCTCCAGATGGCTTCCTCTGTCCTGGAGAACACAGCATGGACACACTGTGGCCTGGAACACACACACACACACAATATTTGCACACATAAATAAAGAATGTGCAAACAAAATCGATACCCAAACATAATAATATATAAAAAATATATACGTCAGAGAAACATAAACACACACACACACACACAGGCAACAGCGCTCTTTTCAGACTGGCTGCAGAGAAGTTTACTGTGAAATGTTACTTACACACAAAGACACATGCATACACACACACACACACACACACACACACACAAAGCATACATGCACACACAAATAAACACAGACACACGCACAAAGCACACAAAACACAAAGAAACACACACACACACACACAAAGCATTCATGCCACACAAAAACATGAAAGAACATTACATGGCCCAAAGGAAACTGCATGGCACACACAACCACACACATACACACGCACACACACACACATAGCTCTATAATTGCATGGACCAGGGCTCCCTACCAGCTCACCCTCCCAGCAGGCCCACAGACCAACAGGTATGACATCTCCTCCCATCACCTCCTCCCAAGGCCCCCAGCCCCTGACTGTACCCTGGCCCTCTATTATCACACACACACACACACACACACACACACACACACACACACACACACTCACCTGCAAAACAAACAGACACACACACACACACACACACACACATACACTGCACACACACACAACACACACACACACACACACACACACACACACACACACACACACACACACACACACACACACACACACACACACACACACACACACACACATACTGTACATGCATAAACTTGCCGAATTTTAAAAAGTAGACTTTCTGCACATTTACTTACATGAACGAACTAAATGTGTGGTCTGACAGGAATGTTCCTCTTTCCTGTCTCCTCTCCTCTCATCCTCAGTTATTCTCATCTCCTCTCCCCTCATCTCATCTCCTTTTGCCTCCTCTTTTCTCTCCTATATCTATTTCATAGCTTTTTTAAATGTGTACAAGGTTTAATTATGATTATAATTAACATTGGTTTCTGATTGTTATTGTCTCAATCCACGGCGCTCTGAATGCACGGATTCTTACTTATAGTACCTTTAATATATAGTACCTTTAACATATAGTACCTTTAACATAGAGTACCTTTAATATATAGTAGGGGGAGGGCATTATGTGGCACCGGGGTCGTTGGCCCAATCAGGACTGTTCTTCCTGCTGCGGGTGCATACTGAGTGTGCGTGTGCGTGTGAGTGTGTGGAGTGTGTGTGTGAGTGTGAGTGTGTGTGAGTGTGTATGTGTATGTGTGAGTGTGAGTGTGAGTGTGAGCGGCCGAGCTGATCCCAGAGCGCTCAGTGTGACCGGCTCATTACGGCTATTATACAGAACGCCACGGGGAACACACACCTGATGGGACATGCTGCTGCACACACACACACACAGACACACACACACACACACACATGCACACAGAGAACAAGTGAGCACAATAAAATGCACACATACACACGTGTACATTTCTTATCCACACATACGTACACACACACACACACACACACACCCCCCCCACTCGACACACACACACACACACACACACACACACACACACACTCACGTAAGGAGAATTAGTCAGGTGTCCATGTGGACGAAGCTGATGGCTTCATTCTCTCATCAGCAAGATTTATCGACACGGAGGCTCCATCGGGCTGAGTAAGAATATTATAGGCAACACTTAAAGACATCCGGAGATGAAAACATGACCTCTTACAGTTTATGTCAGTTTTGACCTTTAGTGTTGACCTTTAAAACGTTTTGACGCCGTCGTGATTTAATGTGTTCATTATAACAGAAGGGCTGACTCGCTGTGAAGGATGTGTTCTTTCAATAGAGTAATAAAGTTGCGTACGTAAGCTCAGATGTGAATTAAAACGTCTCACGTCTTGACCGATGACTTCAGCCGAGATCACGTTGACACCGACTGATGAACAGTGACACCTCGTGGTCGACGTCACGCACAACGCCGGAGGAAATGAATGGACAGAGAAAGATGTGCACATGGTTCCTTGTTGTTGGCACTAGTTGACAAAGACATGCAATCAATTCAATTAACTTCACTCATACTTCAGGGTATGACGTTACACTCAAACGCAAATATAATTGCCTAGAAAAGTGGGTTTTTATTTTCATCTATGTTAGGAGTTGAAAGTGCTCCACTTTGTTGTGAAGTCATTTCCTTATCTATTGAACTATCCAGTTAATTTCATGTATTAAGTTACTCACAAAATATATGAAAATGAATAGTAAATTAAATAGCATTTAAACTGCTTAATTGTAAGCTGCTTCATTTTAAGCGTCTTACATTTTTAAACCGCTTAAATATGTTATCTTAAATACAATGCATGTAAAATGAAAACAGATAAGAAAGTTTTTACATTTAATCCGCTTGCTTAGGATGAATACAAGTCTAAATATAGCTGCAGGCAGCAATGCGGGGTCCTACTAACATGGCCAAGCTTGATGAGGACTTCTTATCTATTGACCTAGACATTGCACATTAACCCTTGTGTTCAGGTCATGTTTTTGATTCTCATCCAATGTTCGTGGGTCTGGTGGACCCACCGCATTATTATTGATTTTTCTTTTTAAATCAATAAAGCCAGAACAACTTATGTAAAACTATACTTAACAGATGTTTACTTTATCTCAATTACAAGCAATATAGACAGCATATATGGTTAATATTTGCCATTTACCTCTGAAGTCGCCGGTCCGTCCCTCTCCGCAGCTATCGATTGCCTGATTCCGTTTCAGTTGCTCAACCCGATGCGGACCTCGGGAAAACCGGGTGCGTTTCAGCCTAAAGGGGCCCTATTGTGATTAGCCATTACAAGCTGTTTCATGTGACTAAAACTGTCATTGTGACATGGTGACATCACAAGTAGGAGTCTCAACCCAGATGTATGGTGTCTAGATCAGACTACCAGCCTCTCCAGTGGACTGTAGCAACTAGTAAGCTGATCTATCTGGTTTGTAATGGCTAATCACACTCACACCTGGTGGTATAGTAGGGGCCCTTTAAGTGCACATATGTTGTGTTGATTAAATGTATATTTCTTTAACCTTCCTCAACAGGGCCATGTCTGCAGCCCTCAGGAATTCCGGCCTGTCGCCGTCTGACGTGACTTATGTCAACGCACACGCCACGTCTACGCCTCTTGGTGAACGCGGCGGGAGAACACGGCAACTGAAGCGGCTCTTCGGGAGCGTGCTCAGAATGTGGCCGTGTCTTCTGTCAAGGGTGCCACCGGGCATCTTCTGGGTGCAGCGGGGGGCCCTGGAGGCAGCCTTCACTGCAATGGCTTGTTACCATGGCATCCTGCCACCACATCTCAACTTGGACCGCAACCGAGACCGGGTTTGACCTGAATTATGTGCCCTGCACGGCACAGAATGGGAAACACATGGTCGGAGGGTAGCCCTCCACTAACTCATTTGGATTCGGCGGCACTAATGCCAACATGTGTCTGACATTTTTCTAATACATATGCATAATACTACATTTACAATGTAAATGTAATCAGCTTTATTTATGTTTTTATTAAGGATGTGTATGGATGTCTGTATGTAATATATTTCACCAAAATATGTGTCTTGTCTCAGATTATTATCTGATAAATTATACAAATATTTAAAATGTATAATAGTTTGTATTTGTCTTGCTGAGTGATACCCTTCTGTAATCAGTAGATTATGTAATGTGTGTTATATTTTTTGGAGAGATTGACTTACGATTTGGATCCACAGCTGTTTACTTTTGGGCAGTTACACACCAGGCTATATATGGGATGGGCAAATCCTTTTCCACAGTCATTATTATATATATATTATGTTTAGATTTGAGAGTAAAGTATTGAAGACTCAGGCTTTTTTCTGTGGCATTTGAAAGTTGGACTGGGACTGAAGAATGCAACACTAAAACTGGCCACTAAAGGACTCGCTGAGGGTCCTGGACTTACGGGCGTCTGACCACTTTCCCACCATGGCAAACGCGTGCAAAGCACACACACCAATGCTCACCAAGGACACACACTACAAGGCACGAAACCGACACAGCCATCTTGCAGGGAACCTCCCCTCTTTATTACGTGGGCTTTTGTAACCCTGTTTCTTACCCACCCCCTCCTTCACACACACGCACACAGCCCTGCATCCACTTGTCGAAGCGCCTGTAACTCAGCTTCAATGCTGATCCATCTGCTCAATCTGTGGAAGAAACACCATCTCCATTGCTTCTACCCCACCGCTCGCTTGTGTCAAATGCAGAAGCTTCTACAACGAATACATCAACATGTCCACAGCCCAGTTGATGGAGATTGAGCGGCAAACCATTTTAATTTTGTGACATTTCCATACATTCCATACAAAATAATTGTTCCCCAAGATGTACTATGGAGATGAATGTAACCATTCAGCGGTAACCCACCGGATACAAACAAATTAAAGATGCTGTTTTCTCTATTCATTTATTATTTATTTGATAGGCCTATGGTAGCTGACCTAACCCTATATGCAATTGTGTTCTTAAGTGCCTGTAATTCTGGAGTCAACAGAAAATGTGGAGGTGTTGTTCCTTGTTGGTTGTTGTATTATGTACTACTGATATTGTATGCCTGAAAAAATGTGAAAAAGACCTTAACACTGAAGTATTATCAAGACGTGTGACATGGAAAAGTGAACTCCTTGAAGTACAAGAATAACACATCAGGAATATTTTAACTGATCAATGAGATGTTACATACAAGAGGATACGTGAAAGGTTACAAAGTAACCACAATAACATCTTCAGCTGTACATAGTATATAAGAATTTGTTCTTAGTTGCTTGCCTGGATAAATAAAAAAAAAAAAAATATAAATAAAAATTTAATCTGAAAATGTTTTTTTTGTTTTTTTTTGTTTTTTTAGCCGAGCCCTGTGATTGGTCGGATTTTTCGAGCGATCTGATTGGTCGGATTTTGCGAGCGAAAATCCGACCAATCAGATCGCTCGATTCCAAAAAAAAATCCGACCAATCAGATCGCTCGAAAAATCCGACCAATCAGATCGCTCGATTCCCAAGAAAAATCGCCGCCGTCGGTGTATGAATGGGTGAACGTGAGGCAATACTGTAAAGCGCTTTGGATAAAAGCGAAATATAAATGCAATACATTTACCATTTGTTCGTTCTCAGATGTTGTAGCATGCTGAGAATTACACGCCTGCCCAGCTACTTATGCAGGCAACTTGGCAATTATGAAACTCGTTCTATTCGTCTCGTAAATATGAATGCTCGAAAACAGCTCTATTCTTATCTTCAGGTACCACAGTGATATATTGCTGCCTCTCCTTCAACAAAGGTACTCTTTGTAAGTCGCTTTGGATAAAAGCGTCTGCCAAATGCCCTAAATGTAAATGTAAATGTAATGCTGTCTTTGCCGTGGATTTGAGTTGGGCTGGCTGAAGCTGTTGGCAGAGGTCTAATGGTTGGTCCAGCAGATGAGGTCACGGCTGATTGTGTCATCGAATGCCTCCCAGCTAATGAAATTTGGAGTCAAAGTGAAGCTAACTAGCCCACGCTGGGTTCAATCTCATGTCCTTTAACTTACAAGGACCCACATACCGAAAGAAGCATGTTTCTGAGGTCAACGGTTCCATGGTTCCAGACCTGATTTAATGACAGCGCCATCTACCATGTATCGCGGTCATCTTTTTACCTAGCACATTGTCCTTCACACACTTCTTAGACATGATCTTGGAGAATCTACATACCCTTTCATGAGACGATTCAACTCACGGTTCATGAGAAATATGACTTTGAAATATGAATGACCATTAGCATAAAGCGCTAACTTTATAACGCCACATAGCACACAATATTTTACGAAACGACTTGCCCTTATCCCCCTTGATGGAGAATATTCCCAAGAGTACACATGTGCATCGCTGCCTGAATCTGATAAAGCGTTCATGAGGAGATGATTTTTAAAACATTATTTTAGCATTAGCATTAGCTTACCACCAAAATGGTCAAATTTCAAATGCCTGTAGTTTCCATGTTTTTTGAGATATCAACACCTGAGCCGACATGATACAATTTGGTGGTGTCCTCTTAATGCCAAGTCCCTAGCTTATTTGACCAAACCAAGGAAAAGAATAGTACGAGAAAATAATAATAATTTACAATAGGGTTCCTACTACGTAGGACCCCTAATAAACGTACACATAATATGGCTCTCCTACAAAGCTGCTGCTTACATTGTACACCTCTTAAATATATTTTTACAGAGAGAGAGAGAGATTCTCTTCTGTGTTCCCCGTGGTTACGGTGCTCGAGATGCGAGAAAGAAGAAGTAAGAAGTTAAATCATTGCTTCACCTCGTTAAGCTGCTTTATAACTCTTTAGTACAAGGCAACAAAACTAAAAGGCTGTGCGTGTTTTGGACAGAAGAACCCGAAGTCCCCCGATGATCGCGGACTGGTAGCCGGGGCCCGCTTGGCCCCTCAGATGACTACCAGATGTTGGCCTGGACAGCAGCGACATGACATGTGTTCCTGCCGCTGTAACGCTCACGCTGTCCAACAGTGATTAACATGAACTATGCACTCTGCAGGGTGAGGACATGAGGAGGACATGAGGAGGGCATGAGGAGGACATGAGGTTTCAAACATGGTGAAGACATTGTGGTCTGACTGGCCCCCAGACTTCACGGTAGAATAGAAGAGTACCTTGTGTGTGTGTGTGTGTGTGTGTGTGTGGTTGTAAACTAGCATGTTTACTCCATGTGCTGCACATCAATGAATTAATTAGTGAATTGATCAATTGGCCAATTCATCAATCGCCAACTGCAAGAACACGGGGTGAGGAAAGCCGACCGGAACACGAGTACTCGGGTCCAGATAGATTTGTTTATTGAGCCGATGAGAATAATCATTGACCCGTGATGAGAGATGGGGGGCGGGGGGGTCAGGTTCTCCACTGTGGACGTGGCTGATGTGATGTGAGCCAGGAAGTGACATCACACTGGTCAGGAGGTAATGTCATTGACAGAACTCCACAGGAACACTCTTTCTCTCTCTCTCTCTTTCTCAATTCAATTTCAATTTAAAGAGCTTTATTGGCATGGGAAACGTACGTTTACATTGGCTCTGGGTGGTGAAACAAACCTGCCTTCTATGACTTCACGGACAAAGTTTGTGAAACACGCACTCCAGCTCATCACAAGTTTCCACCTTGATACCTTGAAAAAAATACTTTCCTTTGGAGCCACGATGAGAAAGCGCTCCGTGTTATAACCCGATCACAAACATCTGCTGGGAATCTAAAACAGATGAAGAGGAGAAAAGCGTTGATCTGCTCTCGTATTGTTTTCAAAGACTTCTCGGAATTCTCTGCCTGGCGATCCGAGCGCGTTGTAAAGGAGTTATCCAGACTGGGGGAGAGAGAGAGAGAGAGAGAGAGAGAGAGAGAGAGAGAGAGAGAGAGAGAGCACCTCTGATGTTGTTCAGTCATCCCGACTGGATCGGGCTCGGCTGTGGCATCAAACCAGCTCCTCTTCAAACTCAAACTCAACTCCAACTCCAACTCCCAGCCTCTTCCCAGGAACCCGTCGGAAAAGACAGAGACTTTAATAGATTTGGTGGTCTCCTTTGTACGTTGTGATTCGCTGCGGTGCTGCGTCTAAGGAGCTTCCTTCCTATTGATATTCCATGTGAAGTCTGCTGAAACGGAGCTGGAGCATCCGACCCCCGACTGTGAATCGGCTGAAAAGAATGCCGACGACATTAACGACGGCCGACCTCACCGAACACACCAAAGAGACTCATGTCACCGACCTCTCAAGACTCTCCGACGCCCGATTTTCGGCCCGGTGTGTGGCGGCCTTTAGACACACACACCTGAAGTAATGGCTAATAATCCCTTGTCGGATTATCATTGTGTATCCCCGGAGCTTCACTTAAAAATAAAACTTAATACTTTAAGTTAATACTTTTTTTTGTCACATGCAGCAAAAAGAAGTTGTGCGCCATCTACGGCAAGTGGACGGAGTGCCTGTACGCGGTGGAGCCCGCCGCCTTCGAGGCCCACCGCAAGGCGGACAAGAAGAGCGCCGAGGAGAAGAAGAGCAAGGTATTGTTGTTGGTTGACACCGTGTGTCAAAAACCGCTGTGTGGAGAAAAAAAAGGGGATTATTGTCAATGCGTTTCAAGTTGGTCCAACAACAAACCTGAGGCTCTTGAAGTAACTGCTCTCTGTGTGTGTGTGTGTGTGTGTGTGTCTGTGTGCGTGTGTGCGTGTGTTTGCGGCGTGCGTGTCCATTCCTCCAGAGCAGCGTGGATGAGGAGCCCGAGGAGATGCCCCCCCCGGACGCGGAGACGGTCCAGGTGATCCCGGGCAGCGAGCTCATCTGGAGGATAGCCCCACGCCCCGACAACTCTGCCCAGGTAGACACCTGGCTATCTGGATGTTCTGTACCGCAACACCCGCTGCCTGCTCTGTAGCTCTTAAACCTCCATCCTCATCATCAGTTCTGGTGCATCTGATGAAATGTGTCTTCCCCGGCAGTTCTACGCCTTCTCCACGTTCGCCATGCAGCTGAACGAGGTGGACAAGGCCATGGAGGAGGTCATGCCCTCCACAGACTGCCGCCTGCGGCCCGACATCCGCGCCATGGAGAGAACACACCAGATCGGCTGCATAGCGTGGTGGTGGTGGTGTGTGTGTGTGTGTGTGTGTGTGTGTGTGTGTGTGTGGTGTGTGTGTGTGTGTGTGTGTGTGTGTGTGTGTGTGTGCGTGTGTGTGTGTGTGTGTGTGGGTGTGTGTGTGTGTGTGTGTGTCTTGTGTAGTCCCATGTGTCCACCATATCGGTCCCCAGATCTGTCGAGCGGAGAAAAGAAGCGGTTGGAGGAGAAGCAACGGACGGCCCGGAAAAATCGCTCCAAATCCAGCGATGACTGGAAAACCAAGTGAGTGAGACGTTGATCTTCTTCCGCTGTCACACGCTCTCCCGCCTTCACATCTTGACATGCTGACTGATGCCTTGCTAACTACAGCTTTGTCTTGTGCCATCCAAAATCCCCCCCCCGCCCCCACACTCATGTCGTGTCATTGAGAAGGAACCCTGCACTTGGCCCAAGGTTTGGCTCATTCTATAACCTTTTTGTTTTGCATTGTGTTCTTTGCTTTGCTTGCACTAGTCGTGTATTATTCCAAGTCTTGCACTACATCGCCCTCTACAGGGCGGCAATGGCACGCACACACACACGCACGCACGCGCATACACACACGCTCAAACGCTATTGGACCGCACTGAGAACACTGCTAGACTCGTAGCGCATGACGTACAGTTTGTCGTTGCACATTTCTGCCGTGCTTGCCGTCAACACAATTGCCTTAATACGATACATATTGACCCCTCCCCAATACCACCCGTGACCACCCTCCCCCCCTCCCCCTTGTGTCGTTGTCCCCCTAATGGCAGGTGGTTCCACCAGGGGCCCAACCCCCACAACAAGGCCCAGGACTGGCTCTACTCGCTACTGTTAGGCGCTGCTCTTCACTGGGCTGACGAGTTGTCCCACGCGTCGTCGCTCCGTCTCTCTCTAGCTCAATTGTTGTGTTGTTATCCTACTGCTTGTTTTTAGTCCCAGCACTAACTCCTCCGCAGGTGGCCCTCGCCCCAATTGCCGCACGCTACTTGGTCTGTTGTCGTTGCACATTTCTGCCGTGCTTGCCGTCAACACAATTGCCTTAATACGATACATATTGACCCCTCCCCAATACCACCCGTGACCACCCTCCCCCCCTCCCCCTTGTGTCGTTGTCCCCCTAATGGCAGGTGGTTCCACCAGGGGCCCAACCCCCACAACAAGGCCCAGGACTGGCTCTACTCCAAGGGCTACTGGGAGAGGAACTACAGCCAGTTGCCCAACATCTACTAAAGGAAGAGGGATGACATGACCCAACACGTGCACCACGCCGCGATCCACGCGTCTACGATTCTCTCTCTCTCTCTCTCTCTCTCTCTCTCTCTGTCTCTCTCTCTCTGTCTCTCTCTGTCTCTCTTCTCTCTCTCGCCATCCTCCATTCAAACTCTGCTGTAGTGCTGTTTGTTCAAGGGCTTCCCGTTGTGTGCGAGTCAAAGGGACACACAACGGGAAGCCCTTGAACAAACAGCACTACTATCTGATGGCGAGCGGGCTAATGGGGTCGGCTCCATTGCTGATGTGCAGGCAAGGAATATGCCTTTTAATATGAAATATGAGCCGGTGGATGCAACACTTGTAGGGTAGGGGGTCCTGAACGTGCCGTGAGGTGATTTGGCAAAAGAGTTGTTTCAGTACCTTTTCACACTGCTCTGGCCTGTTCCACTTTTAAGCACACGGTGCTGCTGCGAACCTCCAGCAGCCTCTCTGCAGAACTATCAGCCACTCTTGGTTCTCAAACCATATAAAGAACAGTGTAGACGTATTTTGAGACGTAGGGTCTGTATTCTATCATACTAGATGGCGTGTTTAAACTTGAATGTGAATTAGTCACCCTCTGCTGTTTGTTGAATGTGTGAACCCAGCATCTTTGATCTGTGTATAAAAGAACAGCAGAACCATTGGCTCTGGCCTGCTCACCCTGTAGACCCACTTGCTGCTCCCGGGGGGGGGGGTGTGGGGTCGGCGTGGCAGACACGTCATTATTCACTACATCCCCACGTCTGGCTGGCAGTCGATTCCCATCGCAGGCGTACCGGTCATCGCCAGTCATCCCAATGTCTCCGCTGAAGACGGAATGCAGCGAAGCATTTAATGTCCCATTGCTGCACGTCCAGAATGGTGTCTGTGTATGTAAGACCCTTATACCCTTAACTCGGTAGCGCTGATAGCCCCTTAAATAGCTGGCCAAGATGTTGATTACATCGACGTGTTTTTTCATCCTAGACGTCCCTTTTAGTTTAGGGTTGTGTCATGATGAGTTGTCATGATGTTTAGGCTATTCTGCTATTTATAGAACATGGATCGGATACCTACCGTGTAAATGACACGATAAATGCATGCGCATCACTTTTAACTATGCAAGCATTTAGCGATACCTTCTTTTGAAAAGAAATTCACGTCAACAAGCACTGAAACCACCCCTTCCGAATGTTGTGAATAACTGGCAGAGGTTTTTTGAATCTTTAGCATGTAAAGTGCATTTTGTTGGACTTAGTCTACAAAAAAAACTTTGTTTTAAAGTATTTGTGAATAAATAACAGAATAAAGGAGAAATGTTTCTATTGTTACTAAATAAATCTTAACTGCTTCATGATGATTAATGTCTCGTCTTATTACGCTTGCATTTTGTAAAGTTATTGGATAGTGATTTGCAGTGATGGCGGTCGAGGAAACCAAGTGGCCGTTGTCATCCGTCACCTGCAGAAACTCTGCAGATGCTTGACCATCACTTCTGATTCTGGTCTTGTCTCCCCATGGGGTTGGATGAGGAGGAGGAGGGCTGGAACTCAACCACACATTGGGGATCTGCGGCCAGTGGGCAGATGACTCGGGTTCAGGTGCTTGGGCCCTGCCCCCAGCTGATACCCCTCCATCCAGGAACAGGAAGTAGTAGTTGGGGGGGGGGGGGATGTTCATTTTGGTTCAAGGGACGGGCTGGGGTTAGCAGGCTGCTCTGACGGAGGAACCAGGGCTTTCTCAAGAGTTTTTTTTTAGCGAGGGGATGCTGCACTAGGTAGAAGAGCTATTTGTTCCGGCATGTGTGTTGGAAGAAGTTGAATCTGCCTCGCTGAGGAGATGTGTGCCTCAGCCAGCAAGATGTGTCCAGGGCCAAACTGTGCACTTGCTTCTGACAGGTTTGATGAACGGTACGATGTACAGACCTGTCTGGCCAATTCGTCAAATGTTGGCTTTGCATCACCAGAGGATCCCTTAGGGAGGTGACCTTATCATAAAAGATGGATGACATGTCGTTAAACGCAGAAAACTCAATTTCTTGAGACTCGACTCACAAAACACAGCAACAGCAACTACACAAAGTGCATTCATGCATTCAGAACCATGTTCTCTCCTCAAACGGAGAACTTTCACGCTGGTGCAACGTCATCGGCCGTCAAGTGGATACAATTGTGTACAGATTTTATTTTTCCTCTTTTTAGAGGTTTTAGTGTTCTTTTTGCTGGGTCCCAAAATAGGCTGCACTTTTACACTAAATATAAACAACACAGCGTGTGAACTTTTCACTTTGAGTTTTGTTATTGTGTATGATGCAATGCACATTACTGTACTGTCCTGCCAATGAGATCACTTGGGATGCACTCACAGCCCAGGTTTCCATCATGAGTCATACAGAAGTGTTGTTTTGTATTTCCTCAGAATCAGTGCAATTATGACGTTTGTGCAAATGGAAAACATTTTCCTGCTGCTTAGACTGTCGGGACAATGGATCAAATGAGCTGAGGTCTCTTTTATAAGGAAAGAGTGAGACCAATTGGTACTTAGTTTGTCATTTAAAGGCCAGTATTTTCCATGTGAACAAAAACAAGGTTTAGTCATAGCAATTGTGCTAAATAATTCGATTTTGTGTGTCGAAAATGTGATTCCTGTGATGTGATTTGCTATTTGTGTGAAAAATGCGTTGTGCTGAGTTTTGCAGAAATAATAGTAGAAATATAGCTGCAGGCAGCAATGCGGGGTCCTACTAACATGGCCAAGCTTGGTAAATACCAGGCGAAGGACAAAGTAGTCCAAGCAGTATAGGTTGCAGGATATAGGAGTTGGCCATTCTGCCCAAGTGTGGTATGAGAATATGATAATGTCTATTAATTAACATTGTTTTAAAGTGCTCCTATTGATAAATGTGATCTAACAGAGGTAAATGGCAAATATTAACCATATATGCTGTCGATATTGCTTGTAATTGAGATAAAGTAAACATCTGTTCAGTATTTTTTACATAAATTGTTATGGCTATTGATTTAAAAACTCAATAATGCGGTGGATCCACCAGACCCGCGGACATTGGATGAGAAACAAAAACATGACCTGAACACAAGGGTTAATGTGCAATGTCTAGGTCAATAGATAAGAAGTCTTAATCTGTAATGCTGTCATGGCTTTCATGGCTGTCAACGGAACCGCCCCTACCTACCTCCAAACATTAGTCCGACCCTACACCCCAGCCCTAGCACTCCGCTCAGCAACTTCTGCCAAACGACTGGTACCGCCTTCACTAAAAACAGCCAAACATCGCTCTTCCAAGTCCCAACTCTTCACGGTTCTGGCTCCGCAGTGGTGGAATGAGCTCCCGGCTCATGTCAGGAACGGCCGAGTCGCTCGCCAGCTTCCGCAAGAGACTCAAGACCCACCTGTTCAGAGTTCACCTGGACCCTACATAACCCCCCTCCTTAACAAGAGACTCAAGACCCACCTGTTCAGAGTTCACCTGGACTCTACATAACCCCCCTCCTTAACAAGAGACTCAAGACCCACCTGTTCAGAGTTCACCTGGACTCTACATAACCCCCCCTAGCACTAACCTGTGTGTTTATATGTCTTAACACTTATTAATGGCACTGAGCATTGTTGTTTGTTCTCAGATGTTGTATCATGCTTAGAATAGCACGCCTGCCCAGCTACTTATGCAGGCAACTTGGCAATTATGAAACTCGTTCTATTCGTTTCGTAAATATGAATGCTCAAACAGCTCTATTCTTATGTTCAGGTACCACAGTGATATATTGCTGCCTCTCCTTCAACAAATGTACTCTTTGTAAGTCGCTTTGGATAAAAGCGTCTGCCAAATGCCCTAAATGTAAATGTAAATGTAATGCTGTCTTTGCCGTGGATTTGAGTTGGGCATTATTGAGTTTTTAAATCAATAAAGCCATAACAACTTATGTAAAAAATACTTAACAGATGTTTACTTTATCTCAATTACAAGCAATATAGACAGCATATATGGTTAATATTTGCCATTTACCTCTGTTAGATCACATTTATCAATAAGAGCACTTTAAAACAATGTCAATTCATAGACATTATCATATCCTCATACTGTTGAGTCAAATTGGAGTTTTGTATAAAGAAGAGGAAATATAAACTCAAAGAAACAAACAAAAACAAACAAACAAAGAAATTGGGATCAGCTGGGTGGAACTAATCTGCTCCCGCCGCGTTCCTACACGGACCATACAGAGGGACGGACTCAGTACCGACAAGCGCACATTAAACAACGCATCAAACAAAGGTTGTGTGAAGTGATGCTTTAAGACGCCGCTGAGACCTTCAGCAAGAAGTGCAGAACCTGATCCTTCTACAAAATCACAGCCGGTAAGATGAAGAACTTTAATGAACAAAGAGACTATTTTTTCTGCTGAATCCTGCTGCTGCCTTTGTTGGGCTAGCATTAGCCTGTAGCCACGGAGACGTAGCAGATTCTAGTTTTGGTAACCCTTTAAATTATGAGACGTCATTATCGAGTCAAAAGTGCGCAGAAGAATTAATGTTAGAGCAGGAATTCCCCCTGCGGACACACGGACTTTTAATGTGTTCACCACACAGATTTGAATGTGTTCACACACGGATTTAACTGTGTTTACACACAGATTTAATGTGCCTCACGACACGGGATTTCATGCCTGCTCACCACACGGATTATTATGTGTTCACACAACGGATTTATGCTCACACACGGATTTAATGTGCGGTTGGGTCGGCATAGCTACGATCATAGACATACATAGACATTGGCTGTGTTGGCCCGTTGCTGCATCCGCCCTATTTTGGATGTGGCAGGTCTGCCCTGTAGTACACTTACACAATACAAGTACACTTGGAAACTGGGGGTTTTCTGAATAAAAAGCACTAACGTTTACATTTAACTGATTTTGATTAATCGTTTTTATATTCAATGATTTATATTAATTTAAGTAGCCTACTAATAATGACAATCATTGAGACAAATGAACAAAGTCTGCAAATCAAAATAAGACACTGCAACTGGCAGTGAGTCTGCTTTTTTCTTTTAGCAGTGAAATGATAGATGTACTCATGACAGAAAATTATAGACAATTATTTTATTGTATACAATAACATTTCATGGTAAAAAATGTTAAACATGCAGTAGGCTTGTACTATTATTAATAATAATATATTAATATATTGGGCATGTACTATTATAAATATGCCCAATATATTATGCAAGTCAGTTGTCCATATTTTGTTTGATCAATATCATATGAGGACTAAGTGCTGGAGACATTTTGACTGATTAAACAAGTGAAGGGATTTCTGTTTCCTCTTAAAAATATGGGATGAAAAGTACCAGTATAATAAATACTAAACACAACAGACTGATTCCAAATTCAAGATTACTTTATTTGCAGTAACAGACATAAGTGTAAGACAATACCAGTGTTACTACACATCACTGTCAGCATGTTTAAAGGACCATTACGTAGATAACATTATAATAGTTCTGACCAAATTTGACCACACAGTGTTCTTTGCCCTCTGTTCCCCATCCTTGGCGTTCCTCTTCTCTTTCCAGACTCTCCACCCTAGCCAAGGCTTCACTGAGTCTGGCCCTTAGATCACCGGGAGATGTAGGCCGTGCATAAGAGTGGTCCTAGTAGAAACAAGGATGAAAATATTTTGAGTCATGTTTATATCACATTCAGTCACAGCCGGTCAATTCATAGCTAGTACAATGTGCTGTCAGCTGGCCTGCATTTTTAATCTCATCACCCCTGTGTGTGTGTGTGTGTGTGTGTGTGTGTGTGTGTGTGTGTGTGTGTGTGTGTGTGTGTGTGTGTGTGTGTGTGTGTGTGTGTGTGTGTGTGTGTGTGTGTGTGTCAAAGGCGATTCTTCTGACGGAGTTGGTGTTCTTGGGATGCTCGTCGTGCCAGAGGACCCTGGTGTTGTGGTGCTGGTGGCCTGAGGAAGTCGCCGGTCCGTCCCTCTCCGCAGCTATCGATTGCCTGATTCCGTTTCAGTTGCTCAACCCGATGCGGACCTCGGGAAAACCGGGTGTGTTTCAGCCTAAATATTAACCATGAATGAATGAATTAATAAATGAATAAATAACACGAATAATGAATAACGCACATAGTCAAGTTGATACGAAACCCATGACACTGATGTTATTATGGTAGATGACGGAGCAGCAGCGGTCCTCCTGGCCCCTGAACTTATAGCGCCTGACTAAAATAACTTTCAAAATATAAAAAGAAAAAAACATTTAATGTATTTATTTCAACGAACGATCATTGATGACATGTAATCATATCTGCAATATTAATGTTTTGTACGCTACGTTAAATGATAGCTTGACGGCTGACTTAAAACAAAACAGGCGTTTGCGCAGGTTGCCTAACGTTAGCTACAATAGCCACGCTGTTGTGAGCACAGTGACAGCGACGTGGAGGACGTGTTGACGGCTGCGATTGAACTCTTCGTCCGATTCCGTTTGACGCCGAGAGACACGCAGCACACAAACATGTCAGGATTATCATGTGTGGCCAAACTTCGGCTCACTTCCCACAGTATCACAACTCTTACGTACGGCGGGGCGTGTGCGTGTCCAAGCCGGGTCTGCAAACGCCGTAGCTCCTCCACACGTCCTCCCCCCAGAAGGGTCGTGGTGAACGGCGTCGGCGTGGTGTCTCCCCTCGGCACGGGCACGTCGCTTCCCTGGCGGCGTTTGATCAACGGCGAGAGTGGAATCGTAGCTCTCGATCCAGAGGAGTACAAGTCCATCCCGTGCAGAGTGGCCGCACTTGTGCCCAGAGGCACCGGGGAAGGAGAGTTTGACGAGGACCGGTACACGACCCGCGTTGACAGGAAAGCCATGTCCCCGGGGATTGTCATGGCTCTCGGCGCGGCGCAGCTGGCGTTAGACGACGCGGGGTGGTCTCCCCGAACCCTCGAGGAACGGCTGAATACGGGCGTGGCGGTCGGCATGTCCATGGTTGACGTGGAGGAATTGAGCAGAACCGCGGATCTCTTGCGGACCAAGGGCTACACGAAGGTCAGCCCCTTCTTCATGCCCCGCATCCTTGTGAACATGGCCGCGGGTCACATCAGCATCAAACACGGCTTGAAGGGGCCGAACCACGCGGTGTCCACGGCCTGCAGCACCGGGGCTCACGCTATCGGCGACGCGGCCAGATTCATAGCGCACGGTGACGCCGACGCCATGCTCACCGGAGTGTGTCCCCTGGCGTTGGCCGGCTTCTCTCGGGCTCGTTCGCTGGCCACAAAGTGGAACGACGACCCCCGGCGCGCCTCCTGGCCGTTTCACCCGGAGAGGGAGGGCTTCGTGATGGGCGAGGGGGCCAGCGTGGTGGTGCTGGAGGAGCTGGGCCATGCCGAGAAGAGGGGCGCCAGGATCTACGCCGAGGTCCTCAGCTACGGACTGTCAGGGGAGGGCGTCCACATCACTTCCCCCAGCGAGGACGGGGACGGAGCACTCAGGTCGGCAGTTTGTGATTTAGCGTTGAGATTCCTTATTTCAGGCAAATTCTCTGAATATAAAGAAAGGGAAGTCCAGTGAAATGTCCAAGTGTATCACATTTGACAAAATGTGTTCCACTTAAAGGGGCCCTATTGTGATTAGTCATTACAAGCTGTTTCATGTGACTAAAACTGTCATTGTGACATGGTGACATCACAAGTAGGAGTCTCAACCCAGATGTATGGTGTCTAGATCAGACTACCAGCCTCTCCAGTGGACTGTAGCAACTAGTAAGCTGATCTATCTGGTTTGTAATGGCTAATCACACTCACACCTGGTGGTATAGTAGGGGCCCTTTAAGTGCACATATGTTGTGTTGATTAAATGTATATTTCTTTAACCTTCCTCAACAGGGCCATGTCTGCAGCCCTCAGGAATTCCGGCCTGTCGCCGTCTGACGTGACTTATGTCAACGCACACGCCACGTCTACGCCACGTCTACGCCTCTTGGTGACGCGGCGGAGAACACGGCACTGAAGCGGCTCTTCGGGGAGCATGCTCAGAATGTGGCCGTGTCTTCTGTCAAGGGTGCCACCGGGCATCTTCTGGGTGCAGCGGGGGGCGCTGGAGGCAGCCTTCACTGTTACCTTGTTACCATGGCATCCTGCCACCCACTCTCAACTTGGACCGCACCGAGACCGGGTTTGACCTGAATTATGTGCCCTGCACGGCACAGAAGTGGGAAACACATGGTCGGAGGGCAGCCCTCACTAACTCATTTGGATTCGGCGGCACTAATGCCACATTGTGTCTGGCCAGTGTCTGACATTTTCTAATACATATGCATAATACTACATTTACAATGTAAATGTAATAGCTTTATTTATGTTTATATTACAGATGTGTAATGGATGTCTTTATATTTCACCAAAAAATGTGTCTTGTCTCAATTAATTATTGATAAATTATACAAATATTTAAAATGTATAATAGTTGTATTTGTCTTGCCGAGTGAATACCCTTCTGTCGCATGGTTCATAATGTAGTATTATATTTTGGAGAGTTGATTACGATTTGGAGTCCACAGCAGTTTACTTTGGGAGTTACACACCAGGCTATAGTGGGATGGAATCCTTTTCACAGCATTTTAGTTAATATGTTTAGATTTGAGAGTAAAGTTTTGAAACTGAGGCTTAGATAGGAAGTTAAGGAGATTAGGTATAACGTTTGAAATGGTTTAGATCTAGGTTTGGGGGCGCCATCTAACCATGTATCGCGGTCATCTTTTTACCTAGCACATTGTCCTTCACACACTTCTTAGACATGATCTTGGAGAATCTACATACCCTTTCATGAGACGATTAACTTTATAACGCCACATAGCACACAATATTTTACGAAACGACTTGCCCTTATCAAGAGTACACATGTGCATCGCTGCCTGAATCTGATAAAGCGTTCATGAGGAGATGATTTTTAAAACATTATTTTAGCATTAGCATTAGCTTACCACCAAAATGGTCAAATTTCAAATGCCTGTAGTTTCCATGTTTTTTGAGATATCAACACCTGAGCCGACATGATACAATTTGGTGGTGTCCTCTTAATGCCAAGTCCCTAGCTTATTTGACCAAACCAAGGAAAAGAATAGTACGAGAAAATAATAATAATTTACAATAGGGTTCCTACTACGTAGGACCCCTAATAAACGTACACATAATATGGCTCTCCTACAAAGCTGCTGCTTACATTGTACACCTCTTAAATATATTTTTACAGAGAGAGAGAGAGATTCTCTTCTGTGTTCCCCGTGGTGTTCGAGATGCGAGAAAGAAGAAGTAAGAAGTTAAATCATTGCTTCACCTCGTTAAGCTGCTTTATAACTCTTTAGTACAAGGCAACAAAACTAAAAGGCTGTGCGTGTTTTGGACAGAAGAACCCGAAGTCCCCCGATGATCGCGGACTGGTAGCCGGGGCCCGCTTGGCCCCTCAGATGACTACCAGATGTTGGCCTGGACAGCAGCAACATGACATGTGTTCCTGCCGCTGTAACGCTCACGCTGTCCAACAGTGATTAACATGAACTATGCACTCTGCAGGGTGAGGACATGAGGAGGACATGAGGAGGGCATGAGGACATGAGGAGGGCATGAGGAGGACATGAGGTTTCAAACATGGTGAAGACATTGTGGTCTGACTGGCCCCCAGACTTCACGGTAGAATAGAAGAGTACCTTGTGTGTGTGTGTGTGTGTGGGGGGGGTTGTAAACTAGCATGTTTACTCCATGTGCTGCACATCAATGAATTAATTAGTGAATTGATCAATTGGCCAATTCATCAATCGCCAACTGCAAGAACACGGGGTGAGGAAAGCCGACCGGAACACGAGTACTCGGGTCCAGATAGATTTGTTTATTGAGCCGATGAGAATAATCATTGACCCGTGATGAGAGATGGGGGGCGGGGGGGTCAGGTTCTCCACTGTGGACGTGGCTGATGTGATGTGAGCCAGGAAGTGACATCACACTGGTCAGGAGGTAATGTCATTGACAGAACTCCACAGGAACACTCTTTCTCTCTCTCTCTCTTTCTCAATTCAATTTCAATTTAAGGAGCTTTATTGGCATGGGAAACGTACGTTTACATTGGCTCTGGGTGGTGAAACAAACCTGCCTTCTATGACTTCACGGACAAAGTTTGTGAAACACGCACTCCAGCTCATCACAAGTTTCCACCTTGATACCTTTGAAAAAAATACTTTCCTTTGGAGCCACGATGAGAAAGCGCTCCGTGTTATAACCCGATCACAAACATCTGCTGGGAATCTAAAACAGATGAAGAGGAGAAAAGCGTTGATCTGCTCTCGTATTGTTTTCAAAGACTTCTCGGAATTCTCTGCCTGGCGATCCGAGCGCGTTGTAAAGGAGTTATCCAGACTGGGAGAGAGAGAGAGAGAGAGAGAGAGAGAGAGAGCACCTCTGATGTTGTTCAGTCATCCCGACTGGATCGGGCTCGGCTGTGGCATCAAACCAGCTCCTCTTCAAACTCAAACTCAACTCCAACTCCAACTCCCAGCCTCTTCCCAGGAACCCGTCGGAAAAGACAGAGACTTTAATAGATTTGGTGGTCTCCTTTGTACGTTGTGATTCGCTGCGGTGCTGCGTCTAAGGAGCTTCCTTCCTATTGATATTCCATGTGAAGTCTGCTGAAACGGAGCTGGAGCATCCGACCCCCGACTGTCTCGTTTAATATTTACCAAAGTCACATTCAACATATTTTCTTTTTTTTACACGTACAATGACAACTCAGGATGAATCCATAAAGTGGGGAGACAGACAATCATACCAATAAATAATACAGACAGCAACTCAAAGCTCAGAGCGCGATCGGGAAAAAAACAAACTGCAGTCAGCACAAAAAAAGACGAGAAACACGTTTTGTGTATCGCAGAATTAAACCCGACGGAGCGACTCTGCGTCGACTTCCAAGACCACAAAGTTTGAGGAGATAATTTTTTTTTCCCTCCTTCTCTCCTCTCCTTGTGTTGTTTGAAGTCAACACAGGAGCCATTTCCCCGGACCCCCTAACACACTGAGGGCCCCCGAGGCTGAAGGCAGCAAGATGGATGCCCGTGTGAAGCCTTGATCATCTGTCTCGCGGGTTGAGGCTCACATGTTTCTCATCTAGTCGCCCTCCGCCGCCGTCCAGCCCTCCAATCAGCCCAGAGGAGGTGCCAAACCCAAGCCTGGACTGTGAAACCACCATCACCCCCTTGGTTGAGATCCCCCCCCCCCCCCCCCGTCTCCCAG
This sequence comes from Coryphaenoides rupestris, assembly GCA_002895965.2. Classification (NCBI taxonomy): domain Eukaryota; kingdom Metazoa; phylum Chordata; class Actinopteri; order Gadiformes; family Macrouridae; genus Coryphaenoides; species Coryphaenoides rupestris. The sequence goes on from PIJE02000857.1 coordinate 81,824, forward strand.
GCAGGGCGGATTCAGGTCGGCATGGCTTGACGGTTTTAATGTCTGAAGGGAGATTTCCCGGCGGGTTAAAAGCATTAAAGTCCACTCAAGATGATGAGGGTGTCGCAGGCGGGGGGGTTAGGAGTCAAGACACACTCGGAGTCTGCGTGTCTTTGCCACTTCAAAGATCTGTGCTATTTCAGTGATTTAGTTCCTAATGGGTACGAAATGAAATGCAACTCTTCAAAAGGTCTGGCCGACTGTGTGAACTAGAGGTGACCAATGAGAACGAGTTCACGATACGAACATAATGTGTGTCCCGATAAAACACAATTTTAATAATTTTTCTACGCTGATTATCTTGGTAATCCCATGCAAGTAATATTCCTCAGCTGCACTTAAAATCCAGTATTTAGTCTCACAAAGTTGGCCTAAACTTCTACTACAAAGTTTGCATTAACGTAGCGTTCATGATGTGGAATAATGACGAATATTGGGCTTCTCTGCGCTTTACTCTGAAGGGGAACAGTTTAGTGTTCCAAGTTTTAAACTGTTTTAACTCACGTTGAGGGTTGTGAATGAGTGTGGTGAGTCTGTCCTCTCTCTCGGTGGTGTGACAGCAGCCAGTATAGGAAGTGCTCTCCCTCCCGGCGAGTCTGTGTGAGCCCATAACGACAGTAGCAGAGGCAGACGGCGTACATACCTCCCCTGGTGGAGTCATTACAGTCGACCCCCGGTCGGCGGCCTCAGCGTGACCTCTTGGCCAAACCCTGGCCCTGTTCTGGGCTCAGGCCACACGGGAGACCGGGAAGACCTTCTCGCTGTCATGGTTTCACACGCACCATAACACCGGAGAAATCTGCTGATGTACGAGCTGATGTATTTAGTCATTTACCAGACACTTTAAGCCAACTTTACAGCGATGCGTAAGCAAATTATCCCTCCCAAAACATCTTTGTGCAGGATGCCTACAGGTGGTGTGTGGATGGACATCGGGGTTTGGCAGTTAAACACCGTAAACACGAAACTATTCATCCCAAGCAGACAAAAGGGAGACATAAAATCAATCATTATCCTTTTAAAATCCTTTGGTTGAGTTAAGGTGAATGAATTGAAATACGAACGAAGTAGACACAAGTAAGACGAAGGAGACACCAAGCAAGATTTTCTCTCATTTTGGACGTAAGGCTTGTCAAAGCTACTGGAGGCCATGACAATTGCTGCACTTCCATGTTTAGGTCTGAGTCATCCTGCCTGTCGGTACGTTTCCATATTTCCCGCTCAGAATTCCCACAAGGAGGGTGATGGGAATGCCTTTGCCACTCGGAAGGTGGTCGTTATGATCTACGGTCTAACCACTGAACACAACCTCGGCACCACCCCTGGTCTACCTATGATCTTAATCACAACCCATGGGTATTGAGGCGACTGCACAGACTTTACAGATTCGTATAATGATGACGTGTCTTAGTGTCAGTGGAGCCGGATTCTCTGAACAGTGCAGTTGTCTTTTTAGTCCTTATCAATTCTCCTTTCCATCTTTCCTTGACCTCATGACGGGGTTAAGGTAAAGTAGTTAGGAAAGGCTGTATTGTACAATTGGAATGGGGCCCTGCCCTGGTTGGTCCACCTGTCTGGCAGTCATTATTCGGTAGTCGTCTTCTACCCACGGATGTGCCAAACCAAACATTAGCCGTTTCCCCTCTGCTGCCCGGAGACAAAACGTCGGGTGTTTGTGTGCGTCGTCCCTCCCTCTCGTGTCTTTCCTCGACCATGTGCACCGTCGCCGTGTTCCGGAAGACATGGAGACCCCTTTTAAAAAAGACCTACCAGTCCTCGTAAAGCCTTGACATCTAAAACGGCTCGTAAAGTCTTCCTTTCGTAAAACGCACTTTTGTGCCGCGCGCCTGACGCACTGTTTGTGTTACGTAGCGGCGACCCGGCAGACAGTTTGGTCTGTGGGCATCACCAAGGAAAAACCGTCTGCTTTCCAGAATTTATAGGTGCTAATCTGGACGGAGCAGGAGAGTCTAATTTAAGATCTCGCCGTTTCTTCGTACAGTCTTACAAATCAAGATGTTTTTTCGTCCTGTTTGGGGTAGAAGCATGCAGGGAGCGGCCGATTAACGTGCACCAAGATTACTGTCATCGTCTGATATCCTGTGGTATTTATAGCCACGTCTGGACATGTGTTTCCAAGAGAAACCTGGTTCTAAATGACTCCAAATGATGTTTAAGTCCACCTGAAAGTGCTGGAGCATTTGTCCTGATCGCGACTAAACTACATCCCGATGTCCCCTTCACTAAAGACATCTCGCCAGGCCAACGACCGACTGCCGAGAAAACGATAATCGGTGGAAAATAACCACATGATGTAATGTTATGTTATTAGTGGAAAACATGGTTCTTTAAATTCTCCCAGTAGACGTACTTTTCTTTACAGAACAGTGCAAAATTGCATTTTATTGCGCTGCTATATTGTGACTGTGTTCTGTGTTGAGTCCAGAACACAGTAACGATTATTTTAAGGTATCTCACTGATGTTATTTGAACTTTGTTTGTTGAAACTCTTAAATTAAATGTGTTTTCCACAAAAACAATACACAGCACAGTGATTAGTAGCATTGCCAACCATGAAGCATCTATGAGTCTCTTCACACGCAAACAGTCAAATAAGTAGTCAATAATCACGTAAACAATATGTAGCTATCTTAATTGTAGAGTTTATAATGTGTCAGCGATAATTGTGAATAATGAAGATAATCCAGTTGACCGTTCACAAGGCAGATGTGGGGGCCCACGACCACCAGGGGCCCCTAACCCAAAGGCCAATCATTGTAAAAAAACAAAGTTTTTTCTTTTTTCTCTTTCAGAAGGCTATTACAGTAACATTGGGAGTACATTTAGGCCTACGTTTTATATTTGTGTATTACATTTCGAATTACAATTCTAGATTACAACTATGGATTTAATTTGCGGATAACATTTAAGGACTATACTGTATATCCAGATTAGATGGATTTACTTATGAACAACGTTTATGGATTACAGCAACAGATACACTTACAAAAGTGAATGTTCAGGACCAATATTTGAAATAACATTAATGACATCTCCACCTATTTCCACCTCCTATCCATCCCTAGAAGGTGTTTCTTCTCAGTGACCTCAGATTAGACCTTAGTAGTTAGATTGCTCCCGGCCCGCCCTCCTGGGTCGACTGTTTAGAGGGTTCTGATTGGCTGCACCAACAGGTGATTGAAGAGGACACCTCTGCTTCTCATGGTTTCATCATCTGTGTTCACAAGCTACAGCAACTGCTTGAGGCAGAACACAAACCAACACATCACGGTAGGGCTGGAAAGAACATCGACGGCCCGGACAACCGCGATTCCTTGTTTTCCTGTACTGTATTGATTCTCACAGCAACCTGCATTGCTGTTTAATTGATGACCCACAAGGTTGTATTGCAGTATTGACATACTGCTTTGTAACTGTTGCTGTATTTTATCTTAATGAATACAGTATGTTTTTTGTAAACATACATTTGAACTCCTAAAGGTAACATTGAAATAAGTGCCTGCATTAACAGGATTACAATTAATCTCTATATAGCCTATTGAATTGCTAACTCCTGTGTTATGGTCTATGGATGGATTATACATGTGGTATGGCCACATTCCCACCAAAACACAGCTCTCGCTAAAACGTGTTAACACGTACAAGATCAAAATGTCTGCTTTGGAAGCACTTCATGGAGCTGTATTTTGTCTCCGCTGGAGATGCGGGGGTGAGAGGGAACAGAGAAGGTGGTGGGTTGATACCAAATATTCTGTGGTTGGAGGAATGAGTCTGGGGGGGTTAGTATAAGAGTGTGTGTTTAGGGGAGTTGTTGGACTTCAGCATCGTATAGGGAGGAGGAGAGGGAGGGCTCTGTCACGCAGCAATAGAGAAGCAGCCATTCAGACAGAGAGAGAGAGAGAGAGAGAGAGAGAGAGAGAGAGAGAGAGAGAGGTAGAGAGAGAGGGAAGGCTTTCTTTGGATCCCAAACTACACAACTCCTCACAACAGAAAGAGGTAAGAGATCTCAAATCCACAATAGACATAATTTCCCTCCATATGCGTCCTGTGTGATTAAGTGACTTAAGTGAGTTGTTGTTGTAAAAAAAGACTTAAAACCTTAAGACCTTAAAACTCATCATCACATCCAATCATTTGTTGACCTTTGGAGGGAAAAGGAATGGAAAAAGCCAAATTCAAACCAAGAATCTTAACGTAATACGTAGCAAGATTGTATTTCTGTTTCAAGATACTTCAAATATGGCACGTGTCATTTTATACACGAATATAAACGTGCGCAGAGTGTGTTAGGGATCAGTTCATTCTGGGAACCTTGGTTGTGGTTGGTTGTTGTAGTTTGTTTGTGTTGACACGAGACGACCCGGCGCTTCTGCTTGTCTTGCGGACGCAGAGCGACTTTAGTGGTCCCCTGGCGCTGGCCTGGCTGATGGCTAATCCAGATGTGTAACTCGAGTGCAGCTCTGTGCTGTCCGTCCAGAGCGGTCCGCAGCTGATCCGTCCATTTTATCTGGAGCAGCCCTGGAGGATTATCACACTTCCCGCTAAACTCAGCCCAGTTAGACGAGTCTTGTTGTGCGTCTTGTTAACCTCATTCAGCCTGCGACAGATACTTCCAGTACTGACTCTCGCTTACTACACTTGCAGATCCTAAATATAACAAGGTGGTATTATTGCAGTTCAGGAACATTTCATAATTGTACTTTTATTGTAAAACTACAAATAAATGTGTGAAAATATGAATAAAAACAGAGATTGTTAGGTCCTACTTGAAACATGCATAAAGGAGTACGTTAAGGTGTCAAAGTATTATAGTGTAGTATTCATATTAGTGTTCTTGGCCTCCGCTTTCATCTTCAGGAGTGGCTGTGAACATCTTCTTCAGAGTCCCTCGTGTGACACGGTTCTGCCCAGGGGTGAAAGGTCGGAGGTCACTCACCAGTAGCAGCAGAGTGTCAGAATGTCCGTGTGGCCCCTCATTCTCGTCCTCTGCGCCATGGCGACCACATCTCGAGGTTTGGCACTCGAGTTTCTCTTCCTCACGCGTTTGACAAAAACACACGGCATAGACACGCAACCACACGGCACAGACACGCACACACACGCCATAGACACGCAACCACACGGCACAGACACGCACACACACGCCATAGACACGCAAACACACGGCACAGACACGCACACACACGCCATAGACACGCAAACACACGGCACAGTAAATCTGAAGCATACCATTGACTGATTTATGTAATCCCAATGGTAAAGCAACAATGTTCTGGATAATTGGTACTTAACATTAATTACATGTTGAGAAAATGTCTGGAAAGAAAACTATACAGCCGGGCCAAGCTTTGTTTTAAGAATGTATGTCTGTTAAGCAATCAATGTGTGTGTGTGTGTGTGTGTGTGTGTGCGTGCGCGTATGTATGTGTTAATAGGATCACGGAGGAAGGACCACTCAGAAGGTATCATTGCATGTTATTTAAAACATGACAGCATTCGAATGTCAGCATTTGCATGTAGAGTCAGAGTGCCAGAGTACAGTGGAAACCAGCCCCCCTGTGTGCAGCTCCAGCAGCTGTTGAACCAATCCCACGCCTTCTCTCATCCCCCCCCCCCCCCCGTCCCTCCAGCCTCCAACTGTTGAACCAATCCCACGCCTTGTCTCATCCGCCCCCCCCCCCCCGTCTCTCCAGCCTCCAACTACGAGTGGACCACCTGGTTCAACGTGGACCATCCCGGCGGCCGCGGGGACTACGAGCAGCTGGATGCCATCCGCTTCTACTACCGCTCCAGGGTGTGTCCCGTCCCGCGGGCCCTGGAGGCGCGCACCACGGACTGGGTGCCGGCCCGCGACACCGGGGAGACGGTCCACGCCGACCCCACCGTGGGCTTCTGGTGTCTCAACGACGAGCAGGGCCCGGGCAGGAACTGCTCCAACTACTCCGTTCGCTTCCTCTGCCCGAAAGGTCGGGATGCCGCCTTGGGGTGCATTTAGGGCAGGATAGTGTCGTGGTTACTAGGCGGTTCGACTCCCAGCAAAACATCCAAAGTCAATAAAGTTGGAATATAATAATTCTGCTGTAATACAAAGCTGCTGTTCAAAATGTGCATATGGCCCATGCTTGCGTCTCTCTCTAGATTACAGTGAAGTCCTGCATGGGGTCTGGGGTGTCTGGTCTCTCTGGAACCCGTGTCCGGCCCTGTGTGGCCAGGTTGGGGTACAGGTGCGCTCTAGGAGCTGCCAGTCGCAGACTCTGTCCTGCAGCGGCCCTAAAGTGGAGGCAAGGTCATGCAATGGTCCTGAATGCCCCATGACAGGTAAGCTGGGTTTGTACACGTTTAACTGTCCAGCAATCATTTTGATTTGATCAAAACTACCGTAACGTAATATTGTTGCCTGTTCGTTTACACCCACGTTGATGTAACTGTTCAATACTCTGTAGACTGCCATCTGCAATGCATGATGGGAAAGGTGAATGGCGAGTGTGACGCATGCACGTGTGAGAAGCACGTCCTGCTGGGCTCCATCCGCGGGGCGGGAGGACTCGTCGCAGCAGGCGCCACCATCGTGCGCTCGGGGAAACTCCTGGCGCTCGCCGACCACAACGGACACTTCCGGATCCCCGGCGTCTGCCCCGATGGCAACACCACGCTGACGGTCAGCGTGCAGAACCACTCCCCGCTGGACGTGTCGGTACCACTCAGCAGTGAGCCCACCTCGGTGCTCAGCATCCGGCTGGAAAGGACAGGTAACTGGAGGGGGGGAGCTTTGGGTCACATCAATGCATCCACATTGTTAAAAGTTTGATCTTCACTAGGAACTGGCCACGAGGAAGTCTGTCCCATATCTATCACTAGCTTGTACAACCATGATGAGGTGTACTGTATATTGTGTGTTTTTCATTCGTGTAATGTCACTTTGGTTTCTCAGAGAAGCTTCGTGTGTTGACGAACCCTGAGAACAAGGCCAGGCGAGAGGGTCACTCTGCTGTGTTCTGCTGTAAGGTGTCTGGAACGCCAAAGCCAGAGCAGTTCCAGTGGTAAGCAATGCCCAGAAAATGGTCCATGAAGATAGTGGTTTGTATACCAAGTCATACCACTGACTTAATAGGGTTCATACTGTACTTACTATACATGTACTTATCTACACACTTCTTGTGTATTTAGTTCTTTTAAAGATATTGATTAATTCATGATTATGCTGTTTTTGTTCAACCTTTTTTTAATTTGGGTTGCAACTTTCCCCTCCATCCCTTGGGATCCACTAGGTTCCACAATGATACTGTCCTTGAGCGACAGTCCGACAGCACATTGCTCCTGAAAGACTTGAGTCCTCAACAGTCTGGAGAATACTACTGCAGAGCCAGCAGCCCAGCCGGCGCCATAAAGACCAAACCAGCCTTCCTCACTGTACTAGGTACAGGAAGACCGCATGAAAATTACTCTACAGAGGCCAGCATAACCACACACACTTTCAAACAAATAACTCTTGGATTACTGTAAATGAAGCTGTGGATGTACAGTAAGTTCATCCTCACTTGACGAGAATCTCATCCTCATTCTTTTTTTGATCGGCCTGACTGTCTGTCTTGCAGGTAAAAGCCAGCCGTCCTGTAACCCCGTGCCTGTACCCCACCTCATCCGCCTGCCTCACGACTGCCCCCAGAACACCAGCGATTCGCTTTACTACGACGTGGGGAACTGTCCCGCGGCCACTTGCGCCGGCCAGCTGGACAATGGCAGCCGCTGCAAAGACAACGTGGCGTTCTGCTGCGGTGTGGCAAAGATGGCCAAGCGAGAGATACAATGCCAAGGCTACCAACTCCCCACCATGGTGGTGACGGCGTGTGACTGTCAGAAGTGCGTAGAGACCACGGCCATCGTTCACGGACGAGCAGTCGCTGCGGACACCGGCGAGCCAATGAGGTTTGGCCACATCTTCATGAACGGAGTGCGAGTTAGTCGCACAGGCTACAAAGGCACCTTCTCCGTCCAGGTTCCCACCGAGACGGCCAGGCTGGTCCTGACCTTTGTGGACAACATGCAGAAGTTTGTCAACACCACAAAGGTGCTGCCATTTAACTCCAGAGGGGGCGCCATCTACCATGAAATCAAACTGCTCAGGAAGAAGGAGCCTGTGACCATCAGCTCCACAGAGACCAACACTCTGGAGATGGGAGAGGCGGAGGGCCGTGATCCGATGGTCCAGATCGAGATCCCTCCTCACTCCTTCTACAAGCAGAACGGAGAGGTGTTCGTGGGAAACGTCAAGGCTAGCGTAACTTTTCTCGACCCCAGAGATGTTTCCACAGCAGCAGCAGCGCAGAGTGACCTCAACTTTGTGGGAGACGCTGGTGACACCCTTCCGCTGAGAACATACGGGATGTTCTCCGTCGACTTCAGTGGCGAGCAGGGAGGGGAACCACTGAACGCCGGTGAGGTCAAGGTGTTCCTGGATTCTGCCGAGGTACAGATGCCAGAGCATCTCAACACCATGAAACTCTGGTCGCTGAACCCCGAGACAGGTCTGTGGGAGGAGGAGGGCCGCCTGCAAACGGAGAAGAAAAGAAGAGGGAAGAGAGAGGAAAGGACCTTCTTGATTGGCAACATGGAGATCCGGGAAAGACGTCTGTTCAACCTGGACGTGCCCGAGAACCGTAGGTGCTACGTGAAAGTGAGGGCCTTCCGCAGCGAGCGATTCATGCCCAGTGAACAGGTGGGGGGAGTCGTCGTCAGTTTGATCAACATGGAGCCCACCCCCGGATTCTCCACCAACCCGCGCGCCTGGGGCCGCTTCGACAGCGTCATCACCGGTTCCAACGGCGCGTGCCTCCCAGCTTTCTGTGACGATCAGAGGGCCGACGCATATTCCGCCTATGTCATGGCCAACTTGGGAGGTGAGGAGCTGGAGGCGGTGTCATCCTCACCAAAACTAAATCCCAGCGTCATCGGTGTCCCCCAGCCCTTCCTAGGAAAGCTGAACTACCGGCGAACGGACCATGACGACTCCAGATTGAAGACGACGGCGTTCAGCATCAACATGGCAAAACCAAGCACCAACACCCCCGAGGAGTCCAATGGGCCGATCTACCCATTTGAACGCCTGAAGGAATGTGAGGAGGCGCCCTTCAGCGCACCCCACTTCCGCTTCTCCAGAGTCGAAGGGGACCACTACGATTACAACACAGTGCCCTTCAACGAGGACGACCCGATGAGTTGGACGGAGGATTACCTGAGCTGGTGGCCCAAGCCCATGGAATACCGAGCATGCTACATCAAGGTCAGGCTCAACAGTCCCCACGAGCTCAATGTACGCTCCCGCAACATGGGCGGCACGCATCCCCGGACAGCGGGTCAGCTGTACGGTCTCCGGGACACCCGCAGCATTCGTGACATGGACCTGAACAATGTGTCCGCCGTGTGTGTGGAGTTCAAATGCAGCGGCATGCTGTATGATCAGGAGCGCGTGGACCGCACCCTGGTCAAGGTGATTCCGCAGGGCGGCTGTAAACGAGAGAGCGTCAACACCATTCTCCAAGAGTACCTGGTGAACCACCTGCCGTTGGCGGTCAACAATGACACCAACGAATTCACAATGCTGGCCCCTCTGGATCCTCTGGGCCACAACTACGGCATTTACACGGTGACGGACCAAGACCCACGCACCGCCAAAGAGATCGCACTGGGCCGCTGTTTCGATGGGACCTCGGACGGCACGTCCCGCGTCATGAAGAGCAACGAGGGCGTGGCACTCGTGTTCACCTGCGGAGACCGCGAGGGGAAGCAGCAGAGCGTGTTCCAGACCTCCCAGATTTCACCGGGTCAGTCCGGGCCGAGCGCCGGTGGGCGAGGCGACAGCCGGCAGAATCGCGCCGTCAGAGAGAGGGCGGGGCCAATGTGCCGCGCAACAACCGAAAACGCACAGCCAGGGATCCAGTCGGAAGACGCACACAATCTCGACGAGAATCAATACCGTAGGCCAGTTATAAACATTGTTGATTGTGAGGCGTATTGAAATATATTTTTAAGTATTTCAAATCACTTTTAATGAGTATTACTTTTATTAATCGGTTTCAATTCAAACATGTTTTTTTAGGGTGGGGGGTAAATAAGTACAAAAATAATTCACCATAAATGTAAACCTTTTACTGTTAAACATTTACTTGAAATTGTAAATACAATATTTATTGTAATGTCCATGTTTTGTAACCAGTAAAATTTGAATTAAATTGGAAACACAACTGCTCTACAATTCTTCTCGTATTCAACACCTACACAATCCATTTGCATCCATACCTTCATGGCTTGTCTGTTTAATTTGATCAGTCATTTGGTACGTGTGAAGACTGAAAATGAGAATATGCTATCGACAAACAATACAGCAAAGCTAATTTGCATTGCATTTAAATAGTAATGCAAATTAATTGCCCGTTTTACTGCACAAAATAGTCCAGTCCTGGTCCAAAAGTCCCTCTACAGGTACACAGGTCACACAAACAAGTTTGGGAAGCCCTAGTCTAGACACACAAGACAGTTCTCTCTCTCTCTCTCTCAACACACAAACGGCAGAACTGAGGTTTGCTTTTCGACCAGTGGTTTATTAAATTAAATGCATATAAAAGAGTGCAGATGCTGGGACTTCGAGGTGGTGGATACCGCTCGGTCTGAAGGTTGAGCCCCTGGGACCAGGCTGTCGGGAGAGCAGCTAGCCGGCCCTCGCTCTTCAACACACTTGATACAAGCCTGCAGAAGCAATGATCAGGAGACCAGCGGAGGGGGCAAACCACTTGACACGTCCAAAAGGTCCACATTAGTAGAAATCTAATCAGTTATCCATACTTTTTTTTTTTTTCTCTCATGCATGAAAAAGAATTCCTATGTGCACTTTTCTTTTGCGTCAAATTCATAGAAAGGAAAATTCCAGAGAATGGCGGAGAGGACGTTTATTACCCTAGGCCATCCATTTTAGCTTCAAATACAACGGGTGTGACGACTGTACACAAGTAAGCGCGCCACAGTCTGAACACATGAACACTGCAACTCCTCGAGGACCATGATTCACCATTACCGAATAACTCCTGTATTTGGCAACCGGTCGTAGATACTATTCAGTTTCCTGCGAGGCAAATCAAGAAGAGACCTTTGAGTATACACAGACATTCTGGGTAAAGACATTTGCATAGAAGCCCATGTGTTTCTACGTCCTCACATTCAGAACTGCAATACTTAAATCTGCCATTTTTGTGACACGAGCCACATCTCTCAGATCTTGCCAAAAAAACTAACAAACCATGAAGGCCTGAATGAACAGAGCCCAGCAGTTAAAATGTACTTTCCCCTCGCCTCCGGCTCACGCAGCGGATACTACTAATTGACGAGTGGGAACGTCGCGGGTGATTTTAGGCGACGCAAAAGGCGATTCCATACACGGTCGTGGGAGGCAGTAGACGCTCCCCGGTCAAGTCCCTCTGGTCATTGAAGCAAAAATGAAGGGGGCAGATGAGGTGATGGGGGTGGAGGTGGTGGACATATTGTTCAGGACTTCCAGGATGGCACTGGGGCAGCATGAGAAGGTACAGCTGTATTTGGGGATGGTTGATGCGGGGCAGGGTGGGGCTTGGGGCATTTGCGGTGGTGGAGGTGGAGGAGCCAGTGTCACATGAAGTCCTCGTAGTCCTGGGTGTAGCCACCGTCAAACGCGGTATAGTCCAGGTCGTCGCGCATTTTGCCCTTCAGCCCACCGCCGGGCAGACCACCCTTCTTTTTCTTCTTGGCTTTGGTTTGCTGTGAACACGGAGCATACCATTTAACGCCAGACTAGGGGTGCAAACGAGTACTCGAGTAAACCACATCATGATTGTTTTGTAGTAACTTTTCTGACATCTTGCATATACGTTTGACATTATATTGTTATGCATTTTGGACAAGTTTGGAGTATATAGTTAAATAGTTGAGACTAAAATAGGTCCAGTCTCCCAGTGGCTTGCCCGGTAGGTGGAGTTCCCACGCAGTCGACAAGTTTCACAGTAATAGCGGCAAATTTATCGCAGCATAACACGACTGTGGTGGTGTATTAAAATACTTGCACACATCTCTAGGTGTAGTTAGACATTAGATATGCAACAGATATTCAAGCTCCAAATTTCAAGCAATCTGAAATCCCTTGCATCACCGCACCGCACGTCAACAGAGCCAAAAACATTCAACGGCTACGATATTTATCGCACATATTTATCACAATTATGCCATTGGTCGTTATGCCAACAACACATGCTCAGTCATGAATCCACAGCGCCACCTGCTGGATGACGACCAAAAATGGCTTATCCCCCGAATGAAAATACCAACAACAACAAAAAGTGACTCACTTTTTCTTGTTTCTGCTTTTCACTAAGTAGGACTGTAAGGGAATTACTGATCCTCTTCAAGTCCTCTATTTCCACTGTAAGACAGAAGGGATCGCTTAGTATAGATCTTGCATGGGGACAACCATGACAGCCATTCGTTTGCGGTGATCACACGCAAACATTAATGAATCGCTCGTGGTGAAGACGGTCACACTTACATGAAATACACAGTTTCTGAAACAATGAATCCAGAAAATTTGAATAATGCACCGACTTCTCAAACTGGATTATTTTTTCTTTGAGCAACTTCTCAAACTCTGCAAAGTCTTCTTTAGAAGACGGGCACATGGAGTCGATTCCAGCCACGTCGTTTGCCGTGCTGCCAATACCTGCAGAGGACACAGGACAAATATTAGGACAGAAACAAAATATATAGAGACCAAATGAAAAATGTCCACCCTCATCTGACGGCCTCTAAAAACTACAGATGTTCCAATGCATCTCATTGATCGCTGTAATAGGAGGATGCAATAACCAGCATGCGTCTCACTGCAGCACAGGCTTCCCTCTACCCGTGTGGATTTATTATGCGTTTGTGCTAAAGAGCAGTGCCACACGTCATTACTTAGTTACACATCCCAAAGTTAGCTGAAACTATCGACAAACATTTCTAATCTCAGAGGATGAGGCTGCTCACCGCTGATGTGAAGCTTCACAATCATCGCTTCATAATTAAATGAAGTCGCCTAAACGATGTCTCTAAACGAATAATCCATGGGTCGGGTAGCCAAGCGATTGAAGGCTCAGTACTTACATGTCAACACTGTTCCTACAATGAGAAGCAAAGCAAGGGTTTCTGAAAGCCTAGTCTTCATAAAAGTGCCGTCCACCTGAGCTGGACTTGTGTCTGGGGGGGGTCGACGGAGATGGTAGTGGAGCGGAAGAGCTGACAATATAATAACCGGTGTCGGATCGGGACTGTCAGCAGACGCTCAATATTAAATGACTGATTGGGATTCAAAGAAACATGATTGGGACATCCCTACTTAAAAACACCTGGAGCGTTTAGAACAAACCTGAGAGAGGTGAGATGCATGCAAGAACTTGTGAGGTTCGCAAAATATTTGTATTGATCTTTTAATGTTTCATGGAGTATTCTATGCTGCTTTGTAAAGTGGTATTCAGGTTTATAAAATACTTTTAAAACAGACAATAGCATTACGTACCAAAAGCATCTTTAGCAAGCTCTAGGTCAGCTTCCTCTTGTAGCTTCTGAACCCTTAGCTTGTCCGCGAGCTGTTCCTCTGGCGTTTGAATCTCTTGCTTTGAACACACAAGTCACATGAAACAGAAAGCCTATTAACTGCTGTAGGCCGACGCGTAACTAAAACGTTTACATTTAATCAATTGAATTGTCAATTCAAAATGGACGTTTGAACGCTAATGTATATTTGAGCCGTACCAGTCGACACGCAGTCCTGGGAATTGCCATCGGTAATGACGAAGTGGTATTGGTGCGACCCTAAGAAGCAAGCGTGTCTTAAGAAGATCGGAAAAACTATGGAAAATACCTGCTGCAACTCCTCCTGTTTTTTCCTTTTTTCCCGATTTTCCTTCTCCTTTATTTTCTCGCTAAGCTTCTTCTTTTCCGACACCTTCGCCTCTGAAATGAAACGGAAACGATAGATTAGTGAACGCTTTGAATGTATGACTGTCAACTCGGTGCATTCGGGAGAGGGCTGTGTAAACTGGCAGTTCTGACCCACCACCACTATTCCCTCAAGCCGAGCGTTAGTCATCAAGTTACGTAATTAAAAGTTCTTTTTTAAATTACCCGCTTTCTTTATCTCCACTTTTTTCTCTTCCTCGTCATCGTCATCCCAGTTGTCCTGTGAGGAAACACATCTACGGTCAGTCTGGAGACGTTAAACAGGATTACATCGTGGTTCGAGAATGACTGGCTGATTCGCCAGTAATACAAATATAAAGCGGGATTATTTGCTCATGATTGTATTGTTGCCACTGAGCTCGTTTTACTAAAGGACTGCAAATCTCCTTAAAAGCAAACATAAGCTTCCATTGATAAGGTCTGAACACCATATCTGGTTGAGCTTAAGTTAAGATTCAGTTTCATTTCGTGGTATCTCCAAGGCTACAGGCTTCTAGTTGCACAGCTGATAGGCAACTTTATCAGGGGGCCGTGGACTGACTCCTGTCACGACTGGACAGAGGACACTTTACATTTGACAGACAACAAAGTCTTGTTTTGCCAATAAAGAGACAATGCAGAGACCCCCTGCACCTAACATACAGTACAGAGTCCAGGGGACCCCCCGGGGACCCCCCAGACCTTTCCATGGATGAATTAGGGCAGCAGTGCTGGCGTTAGCATTAGCTTTGCACGATACGCCGCCAACACTCCCGTCCACAGGGTTATCTCTTCATCAGATAGAGAGATGGAGATAAAAGAGATAATAGGTAAAGAGAGGTAAGATATACAGAGAGATAATAGATAAAGAGATAAAGATAAAGCCCCAAATATCTGCAATCTGCCCGGAGAAGCAGCAGCACCCGTCCACGGGGTTAGCGTTAGCGCTAAGCATTAGCTTAGCACGATATGCCACCAACACTCCCGTCCACGGGTTAGCGCTAGCATTAACGTTAGCATGATGCGCCACCAACACGCCCGTCCACGAGGTTAGCGCTAGCATTAGCGTTAGCTTAGCACGATACACCACCAACACTCCCGTTCACGGGGTTAGCATTAGCGCTAGCATTAGCTTAGCACGATACGCCACCAGCACTCCCGTCCACGGGGTTAGTGTTAGTTTTAGCATTAGCTCCGATGCCTAGCTCCCGGCTCTGACAGGCGAGCGTGGCGTTCAACAGAAGCGGGGATTGAGCCACCGAGCCGCCGGGTTGTGAACGACCGCGCGAACCCGCCGGGTTGTTACCGCGGATCCGCCGGCTTGTTGTTAAGGACCCGCCGGGTTGTTACCGCGGACCCGCAGGGTTGTTAAGGACCGCGCGGACCCGCCGGCGGGGGCCGCGGTCCTTCACAACACGGGACCAGCCGGGTTGTGAAGGACCGCCGGCCGGGCACCATGAGCACCTTGACGTCGTCGTCCTCGTCTTCGCCCTCCCATTTATCCAGCACGGCCGCCTTCTGGACCGGCTCGTCCTCCTCGAAGTTGTCGGCGTCTGTGGAGCGAAAGAAAAATGTGTTGTTATTATTATTATTATTATTTTTTGTTGTAAATATTATGAATAATAATAATCATACAAATGACAATCAACTCTCGGGCCGTAATACACGTCGACGTGCTTTTAAAAGTAGTTCGTTTCTCACCCCAGTCCGCCATGTTGTTGGTTGCTTTGACAGGAGGATGGACTCCCTCCTCCCTCCCGGCCGCCGCTTCACTGATCACTGAGCGGCGCTGGTGGCCGGGGAGGCTCCTGGGGGCCCCTGGTGGCCCCTGGTGGTGGTGAGGCCCTGGAAGAATAACAAAAAAATACAAAAAACCACGCACTCTCTTTCTCCTCAGTCACACACCACACACACACCCACCACACCACACACACACTACACACCACCTCTTTCCTCTCACGTCACTCACATCACATCAGCACACACACACACTCATGCTACCACTCAGTCAGACTCTTCTCTCTTACTCACTCACTCACTCACTCACTCAAATTCAATTTCAATTTAAAGAGCTTTATTGGCAGGGGAAACATTTACATTGCCAAAGCGAGTCTCACTCACTCACACACTCTCTCTCTCTTTCTCACTCACTCACACACTCTCACACACTCTTTCTCTCTCTCTCTCTCACACACTCTCACTCTCACACACACACACACACTC
Organism: Coryphaenoides rupestris; assembly: GCA_002895965.2. NCBI lineage: Eukaryota > Metazoa > Chordata > Actinopteri > Gadiformes > Macrouridae > Coryphaenoides > Coryphaenoides rupestris. Next base: position 98,102 of record PIJE02000857.1, read on the forward strand.
TCTTTTTCTCCCACCCGCTCGCTCACTCACTCACTCACTCACTCTCTCTCTTTCTCTCACTCACCCACTCTCCCTCTCTCTCTCTCCCAATTCAATTCAATTCAATTCAATTTCAATTTAAAGAGCTTTATTAGCACAGGAAACGTACATTTACATTGCCAAAGCTAGTCACTCACTCACTCACTCACACACACACACACACACACACACACACAGGACCCCTGCCTTCTCGACGGTGCTCGTCACCTGATACACTGAGTTCAGACAGCGGGGGCCTCACCTGTTGTCACTGAGTCAGGACCAGGCTGGTCAAATAGAATCGAGTAGCTGTCATCATTGTCATGTTTATAGGTGTATAGGTTTCCAGGTCATGGTGCCCTCTGCCCTAAATGTAAACTATAAATGTAAATGTTGTGCTATTGAAATAACATTCCCTGTGGCTGTGTACATGTGTGCATGTTTACATTGAATTATATAGAAATGATGGACAATCTTCAAGTCGGTCGTGGTTTTAATGTCATTTTAATAGATCAAATTATATATCATATAATACAATACAAAAACCACATCAAGTGAGAAAACAGTTCAGAACGGTGACATGAAACCACACTGACATGAGAGGATATATTATAGACAAACCACCAAGCAATTTCAATAAATATAGACAATAACATTTTGTGATAATAAAAAAATAGATTTGCAACCCAAACTATCATATGGTTTTGAAAATATATTATGCATTTCATTCTTTTAAAGCGGTTGCTCTCTGTTCTGGGCGTGGCATTGCATCCCTGAGAAGGCAGCAACATGAACACAACCAGTGCTTCGTATTTAGACTTTAGACAACCATGTAGCTTCACTGTGTTCCCTCTTAAGAGATTAAATACACGTTGTATAATAATATGTCTTTGGTTATCGCTCTGCTGTGCTTGTTACAAGAAAAATAAACATATACATGAAGTGAATCATCAATAATATCTTTATATATTAGTCGCGCCTTTCTGAGAACCCAAGGTGATTACATTATTTACAGGTAAATAATAATTTGAGCACAGTAGACAAAATAAATAAATGACACACACACACTCATGCATTAAAGTACAGACAGTGGCGAGTGCCGTTGCGGTCGGGTGTTGCACAGGCAGGGCGGGTCCGGGGGTGAGGCAAGAGAGGTCGCCCCGCGTGGAGAGGGGCGAGCGAGGTGGTGTGCAGAGGGGCGAGCGAGGTGGTGTGCAGAGGGGCGAGCGAGGTCGCACGGCGGGGCGGGGGTCGCGGTGCAGAGCAGCCAGATCAGCAGTCCCAGCAGTAGACACAGCTGACTGGGACGGACGGTTACCCCCGACGACCACCCTGTGGAAGGACACACACACACACACACACACACACACACACACACACACACACACACACACACACACACACACACACACACACACAGATACACACACATTAACACACACACATGAAGAGATGAACACACACTTACATATGGACACACACACACACACACACACACACACACACACACACACACACACACACACACATCTGTTCATGCATGCACATAATCATCCACACTTATGTACACACACACAAACATGAACACACACACATGTATGAGCCACACTTGCTTACACACACACACACACACGTACACACACGTATGTAAGCATACACGTATGCATGAACACACACATGGCTGTCGACTACTGCATGGAATCTGTGAAGTAACTAAACTTGCTTGTTGGCCATGTAAAGAGGTTGTGTCAGTAGGCCTACAGGCTGATTATGTCATTGAAGCCACAACTCAGATATAATAGAGAAGATACTGTAAGATGAAACTTGATTCTTCTCAGACAGGAAATGGATGTAATATGTTGATGTTCTCATATCAAGGGCAAATGAACAGTATATAGTGTACACACACATATATATATACAGTATATATACAGTATATAGGCATGAATTTATTTTGGCAAAGTGATCGAGGCGAAAACGAACATTTCAGCAGTCCTCAATATAAATAGAAAAGGCCTTTCTGTTTCAATTCAGCACTGCCAGGGAGACGTTGAGACCAAAATGTGTTTGTGCCACGATCAATATCTTGCAGAGTATGGCATTTCATCCCTCTAACTGCCTGCATTTGAACTGAAACGTAAATATCATTTGCACCGCTAATGGGGCTGAGTTTGGTGTTTCTCACTTACAATGGATGAGTTGTTAAAATGTTGTCATTTTATTTCAACTAAAAGGGCACAGGGGAAGGTCTAATACGCTGTAAGAAACACTTTTCTGTAGTGGCTAGCGACTCCTAGCCGAAAGGCACAGGGTACGAGCTGCTAAATAACTATAAACTAAACTAACAAGACATTTGTGAGATTTGTGATAATGCCACCAAGTCCGAGAAGGCGAAATAATATCAATAACGACGTGTTCGTCCGAAAAGTATACAACTCCCACTCCTACTGTCAATAAAATCCCAAAGGAACAACTCCCCTTCATCCCTTTGCGATTCTTCGGAATCCCAACATTACTTCAGTCCCGTCTTAAAATCCTGTTTTACTCAGAAATGCATCGCATGGCTTTGCGAGTCACCTTTAAACAGTTAAAGGTGACGCATGGCTCTCAAAGCCATGCGTCACCTTTAACCCTTGGTCTAAGCAGGCAGATGGCGAGGTGTGTATTGGGGTACCTCTGGTGTCCAGAGGCCTGTCCTCCCAGGGAGCGAGGACCAAGGCCAGCGCCCTCGTCTGGGGGTCAGACAGTGCTGCAAGCTGCCCCGGCGTCACCGCCACCGCCTGCTCGTAGGTGAACATGCCGATCTGGCTAGGGCTGAACACCACCTGCAGGGGGCACCACAAACCCAGAGACCAGAGAGCACAATCACAATACAATAGAGACAATAAAGTCAAACTCATATGAGACTATTGAGATTATTGTCTCTTTCAGTTTGATCAGGAATAAGTTTGAACACTGGAAAGGGGCAAACTCTATCGAGAAATGTTAATTCGGTCACATTTTTGACGTGGTAATCACAATTAATTGCTGATTTCACTGCACAAAAGTACCCTCTGATTCAGGAGACATTCATATCCTTTCTCTAGCCGCTGATAATGGAGGACTTACCGCCAACTTCTCCGGGGAAATGAGTGAGATAGCCAGCGGTGAGATGCCGCCCAGCTGCTCCTTTACCAGCGCTGACATGGACATATCAGGCAGGCCAGCTGTATGAACACACACACACACACACACACACACACACACACACACACACACAGACACATGCACGCACGCACGCACACACACGCACACGCACACACACACAGACACACACACACGCACAGACACAAGTACAGACACATGCACGCACACACACGCACGCACGCACGCACACACACACACACACACACACACACACACACACACACACACACAATAGATGTGTGATAAGGAAAGCACATGCATCAAACATTAACCCAGCAAATACATGCTGATAATAAGCGAGCCATGCATCAGAATACATTGGCCTGAAATTCAAAAAATCGACTTCTACTCATTGTTTTCTAATGCACATATGACAAATAAACCTTTTACTTTTCCATGTATATTTTAACATGCAACACTGTCATTATAAACCCCTAGTTTGTTCTTTGTTTGTGTATGATGTATGAGACAGGAGGGACACGTACCGGCCACCGCGCCAATCTCTATGAACACATCCTGACCCCAGGAGCTGGTGGCACCGAAGGCAGGGCTGTCACTCAGCAGCACAACCATGGCAGCAAACTGCTCCTCGGTGCAGGCGAGCTTCAGCTGACCCAACCACAGCACAGCCTTACTGCAGCCAGCAGGGGGGCGCGGGGCAGCGTGGACAAGAAGGCGGAAAGAAGAGCAGGAAGTCGGTCAGGAAAGGCGTGGTGTGTAGCTTCACCATTTTTGGCGCCGCATCGAAACACTGGATGGTCTCCAGCGAATTTACCATACTGGACGTGAAATAAGACTTTACGACTTTAATAAATACTATCACGTGCAAAGTGCATTTCGCATTTCGTATTCCGGCTGTGTACTTGTACCGGTATGACACAATTTAGTTGTTTCTAATGTAATCTAATCTAATGAACGACAATCGTAATGAATAGATCTCGCTCGTATAATTACGGAATATGGAGATCGGGCAGCGACGTAAATTTGGACCATGGCAAGCGATATCTATCGGATAAAAAAAACTATAGCGGCGGCCAAGGAAAGTGTCGCGATCT
>PIJE02000857.1:107360-109860 GCA_002895965.2 Coryphaenoides rupestris
AGTACCCTTCGGTGCTGATATGCAAGCAATGCCTTGACGTTCTTGGTGGTTTATGAACACAACGTAGAACAGTAGAACACTAAACTGCTTTCCTTCATCTTTCACAATAACAGTGACAAGACCAGAGCGTTACCAGTCTCAAGAACTACAAGAATAACAGCGTTACCAGTCTCTGACCATAAGAAACTACAAGACCAGAGCGCTACCAGTCTCTGACAAGAATAAACTGCAAGAATAACAGAGCATTACCAGTCTCTGACAAGAAGGAACTACAAGAATAACCGAGCATCACCAGTCTCTGACAAGAAGAAACTACAAGAATAACAGAGCATCACCAGTCTCTGCACCATCTTGTCCACCAGACGTTCCTGCTTCAGCCTGGGCAGCCGGAGGAAGGGCACGGGGTCCTGGAGGATCTTCATCCTCAGACGGTCCATCATGAGCGGAGGGAACTTCTTGACGGTGCTCACCCTGTAGACCACAAGACGACAGACGGAGGTGAAGACCACTTGACGGATGCGGCGCTAGAATACCATGAACAAGAACACGAGAACATCGATTGTGGCGTACGGAACAGAATCGTTAATAATGAGCGCCGACCGGTCATTAGGGCCGCAAATAAATCTTACTATTAATTCTCAAGGACTATTATCTATGAATATAGCATCTACTGTGGTTGGTGCTCCATCAATTTTCTTTCACAGATAAAAACGCCTTATGTTAATCATTCATAATATCGTGATGGATGATGTACCAATCAGATCTGACCGGTACATCATCAATATGATATGACAGATATACAGTACAGCATAATAACACATGTTAGTGTCAAGGTATTTGTTTCATGAAGGTATTTCTGAGTATGTGTATGAATTAATAACGATATACAACCTATTAACACACATATGTTAAGGGTATTTGTGATTATTCACATAAGAGGCTATTGCAAGTGAGCACTCTGGGATTTGCATTCCCTGCTGGTCCGATTGGGAAAAGTAGTCAAACTTTCCGCTGATGTTCTATACACTTTTTCCACCATCAACAATTTTCGAATGCTGGCCAGACTCACGGCAGGGCCATAGCAATTTCCGCTCCCATCTCCCCGAGCAGCTCGGAGAAGAACTCAAAATTGGACAGCTCCTCAATCACACAGTTTTTCTGTAGAGGGAAAAACAAGGCTGAGTTATGTGCCAGTGGATCCTGCTTTATGTTTTCATCACCGGGGAAGAACCGGGTTTAGGAAGTGAGTTGTTTGAAGGCAAAGAGAAGCAACTTGCTTCCATGATATATAATAAGATATAAGATATTATAATATGTGAAGGCCAATTGATCCTTTGTGTATTTAATTGCGAATTTGGAACGTTGACACAATCTCAAGCACCTGCTAGAGAGTGAATTACCGACAAAGATAATACATCAATTTCCCCCCTCGTCTCGTCTTTGAATGCTGCGCTTTGTGCAACGGCGACGTCTAGTTTAAAGTCTAAACAGAGCTCGGTATCAGTGATGCGCCGGTGATGTCTGAACACGGAGGCATCGTACCAGCGAGGTGTGCAGGAGGGTCGGCTGGTCTCTCAGCAGGAGAAGGATTCGCTTCGCCGAGGCGGCGGACGGAGTCGTAGCAAGTAAGAGACCGCGTAGCACCGGACAGCTCACACCCTGAGCCAGCGAGCCGATGTTCCTGAGGTGACAACAACACCGGGAAGCAGCGGTTTTCACTCCCAGGATCATTTTGCTTTCCCAACCACACATCTATCCACAGTCACACAGTCCTCTCCAAACCATAAGCTAAACTTGACCACTTTGAAACGCAATATCTCCTTCGCCTTCTCCAAGCTGATATCCGAGGACACCGAAGCCTACCACCCTAAAAGTACACCTAAACACCTGAACAATTTATAACCGAGATAAAACCTTTAGATAAAATGTGTCTGAGGACCACAGTTCACACAGATTTAAAGTGAAACCTACAGGAACTGTTCTTGGCTGAGGTTCGGGAGGAAATTCATCACTTCTCTGAATAACGCCTGGGCCTGCAGAGAAAGAAAGAAGAAGAAGAAGAACAAGCAACAAAACCTCATGAATGTGAATATGAGTCTCATCTCTGTGTTCTGATGTGTTGGACTGACGGCGAGTTTCTGTTCTTGCTGCATTTTGAACACGATCTGCGGTATGTGTGTGTACCTGCTGTGTGTTCCAGGGCTGCGCGGTGGTGAACGTGCTGTTAGCCAGCAGCAGCGCGGTGTGCGGCAGCACGCTGAGCAGCGGGGTGCTGGGCAGCAGAGGAGACACCTTGGACAGCCAGTTGACCACATCAGGAGAGCTCTGATAATAATAACAACAGAACTAACATGAACCTATCAACCTGCCTAGAAACTTAACCATGAACCTATCCAACCTGTTAGACAACATTAACCTATCAACCTGTTAGAACTAACATGAACCTATCAACCTGTTAGAACTGTGTGTCTGTGTGTGTGTGTGTGTGTGTGTGTGTGTG
>PIJE02000857.1:114860-174860 GCA_002895965.2 Coryphaenoides rupestris
CGCCGTCATGGCCGAGCTGAACCAGCGGCCCAGCGCCTGGCGCTGCACCAGCGACATGGCCGCCAGGTTGACGTTGATCGCTTCCCGACTGGACCGGGGAGGAGAGAAGGGTCACTGTTCAGTTCACCCAATCTGTGTGTTCACCTGCGTGTGTGGATGTGGATGTGTGTGTGAGTGTGTGTTAGTGTGTATCTGTGTGGATGTGGATGTGTGTGAGTGTGTGTTAGTGTGTATCTGTGTGGATGTGGATGTGTGTGTCTGTGTGTGTGTGTATCTGTGTGGATGTGGATGTGTGTGTCTGTGTGTGGTGTGTATCTGTGTGGATGTGGATGTGTGTGTCTGTGTGTGTGTGTGTATCTGTGTGGATGTGGATGTGTGTGTCTGTGTGTGTGTGTATCTGTGTGGATGTGGATGTGTGTGTCTGTGCGTGTGTGTGTATCTGTGTGGATGTGGATGTGTGTGTCTGTGTGTGTGTGTATCTGTGTGGATGTGGATGTGTATATGTATGTGTGTGGACATGTGTGTGTGTGTTTGTGTCTGTCTATGAGACATGTGTGTGTATGCGTGCTCTAGACTTACGTCTACACTTATGTGTATATGTGTGTAATATACAGTATATGTATATTTTAATGTGTGTATATATATTAGTTTTTTCCCCAATGCATATATGTATAAAATAATTAGCCATTTGTATTTTTTTGGCCAATTTTCTTTGTGTTCTGTCGCCTGCCGTGTCACAAGTATTTCAGTGTTCAGAGTGTTACTGTGTTATGATGTACATGTGACAATAAAACACTTTGACTTTGACTTCAGTGAAAGTCTGCGGCTGTATATTTTTCTCCGCAATCACCGTACCATGTGTGTTGTTGTTGCTGCTGAAGCTAAAATCAACCCAACTCGCTGCACATAAACACACAAACACACAAACACACAAACACATAAACACACAAACACACAAACACATAAACACCCGACACAAACACACAAACACACAAACACACAAACACATAAACACACAAACACATAAACACCCGACACAAAGAGCGAGGGGAGGATTAGCTAGATTTAAATCCGGTCGCCTGTTGAGTTTTCTTGAGCGCGTCATCTATAATGCACGGCGTCCAACACCTCGAGACACGCTGACACGCGGCCCCAGCCGGGATCCTGACACCCACGCTGTGTTCAGAGTGTGTACAGGCGGTCAGATAAGGTGTCTGTAACCCGTGTGAATAAATCATACCATTCCTGTGCTGCCGGAGGTGCAAAGATTATATAAATGAACTGTCCCATTTAGCATGAAGTCACACGTGAAAACCGGCTTGAATCTTAAAGCTCGGGGGGGGGGGGGGGGGGAGGGGAATTTTGAGCTGTGCAGACAAGTAAGCCGCCTCCATTTTGCTTTTATTTTATTTTTATTTCATTTTAGGACTTCCTGTTTAGGAAACGTCTGCGTGTCCCGGCTTCCTGTGGCGCTCGGTGTCCGGTGATGCTGCTCTCTTCCAGGTGTAAAGTGACAAAGTGTGTGTTGTCGTGGAAATATACCCTTTACTTTATTCCAGAAATAAATTATCGTTTCAATTCTTGTGGTGAATTTAATTCAGTTGTTTGAAGACTTTAAAAGTAGTGGTATTGGTTAGAAGTAGAATTAAATGGTTATTTCATTGAACATTTTCTGTTATTACTTGTATTCAGTTTGTAAGAATGCTGTAATTGAAGTCACTTCATGGTCCACGATGTCACTTGTTGAGTTGAAGTCAGTAAACCGACTAAAAGTCAAACTGAGTCTCAAGACGTCCACAACTCACACGCTGGCCTGGCTCTGCAGCGGCGGCAGGCCTCTGATGTCGGCCAGCGAGGCCCAGGGCAGCAGGGGGCCGAGCGCCGGGAACAGACTGCTGTCGTTCAGCAGGTGGACGCGGAGGAACACGGACACCATGACCGACAGATACTCGTCCGTCAGCTGGAGAACACACACACACACACACACACACACACACACAGAGACATAACTGGGTTTTTCTTCAATGCAATAACATTAAAAATATTGATTTACATTCTAGACTTTTTTTTTTAATAATTTCTGAAGTTACCATTTGTGTGTGTGTGTGTGTCTCTGTGTGTGTGTCTCTGTGTGTGTGTGTGTGTGTGTCTGTGTGTGTGTGTGTGTGTGTGTCTGTGTGTGTGTGTGTGTGTGTCTCTGTGTGTGTGTCTCTGTGTGTGTGTACCTGCAGGGGGTCCTTGTTGCGCCTGTAGTACTGGAGGATCTGTCGGGCCGTGGTGATGTCCACCGCGCTCAGAACCGCGCGCAGGTTCCCCAGGGGGATCCGGAAGTACTCCTGATCACATCGATCGATAACGAGAGATCAATACATACCGGCTACTGGTGCGATTCATATCCAATCACATGCGGTCTCCTGATGAATTATTATAACCTAGGCTAGCTTTACCGATGGCCATTACCAATTATAAGTTATTTTAAATCTCTTCTTAAAACCCATTTTTACAGACTTGCTTTTATGTGATGTCGTCTATTTATTGCCTTTAATTATTTTATTCTTTTATTTATTTTTTATTGATTATATTTAATATTTCTATTGTCTTTTATTGTCTTGATCTTGTCTTGCTTTTGTTTGGCCTTTCTGTTGTGCTTTCTCTTGTTATATTGTCTTCTGAGTAACCGGTTTTAGTTTTGTCTGTCAAAGAACTTTGCAAACTGTTTTTAAAGGTTCGATACAAATAAACGGATGATTATATTATTATTATTATTGTGAAGTAAGTGTTGAAAATGTCCCTGGATGTACATGAGGGATTTCTATTATTTTGTATTATGGTCTTATATGTAAATTCCCAGATTCGCAGAGAGATATTACACTGGACTCTGTGGCCGTCCAGTGTGAGGAGGGCTGGTGATGAGGAGGAAGAGGAGGAGGAAGTGGAGGAGAAGGAGGAGGAGGAGGAAGAGGAGGAGGAGGAGGGCAGACTGTGAGTAAGTGGTCGCCACGGCGATTTAAACATCACCTTGATGAGGAAGGACCATTTACCGGTCACATCTCTTCCCGTCTGCATCAGGCTGGTCAGCACTTTCTGTGGAAGACAAAACACACACACACACACACATACACATACACACACACACACACACACACACACACACACACACACACACACACACACACACTGTGTGTGTGTGTGTGTGTAGTGTGTGTGGTTGTGTGTGTGTGTGTGTGTGTGTGTGTGTGTGTGTGTGTGTGTGTGTGTGTGTGTGTGTGTGTGAGTGTGTGCGTGTGTGTGTGTGTGGGTGTAACTCCAGCGAAACTCCAGCGTTACCCCGAAGCACTGCAGCAGGACCCTCTTGTTGTCGAAGTTGTCCTCTCTCTCCAGGTAGGCGGCGATGGAGGCGAGCACGCTCAGACGGATGTTCTCGGTGACGTGCAGCGACGTCAGGTGACCCTCCTCCAGCCCCACCAGCATCACCACGGTAACGCTGGCCGCCCGGTTCAGCGCCGACACCCCGCGCAGCCGGCGGCCCAGGCTCTCCACCCAGCACCGGATCACCGCCTGCAGCGAGGCCGCCGCCCCCGCGCCGGGCCGGCACACCGGGCCCAGGTTGGCAGAGCAGGTCCAGTTGAACCTCTTGATCAGCTCCCGGGCCACGCAGGGCCGGCTCTCCCCGGAGCCGCTGGTGTTGTTGTTGGTGTTGCCGCCGCCACCGCCACCGCCGCTGCTCTCGTTGGTGTAGCTGTGGCACAGCTGGCTCACCCACACGCTGGACGCGTCCTGGGCCAGCGTCGTCAGCAGCCCCGCGTCCGGGCAGACGGCGGCGGCGAAGTTGGCCTGGTCGTAGTCCCAGCACAGGGCCAGGAGAGGTGGGTCCGGCAGGGCGATCCCCCAGCTGGCGTACTGGCACTGCTCGGAGGGCTTGAAGCCCAGCAGCCCTCCCCCGCCCCCTCCCCCTGGCCCTCCGGTCGTACCCGCGGAGCCGGAGTCTCCGGGCCCGGACGCGTTGGCGCAGTGCCCCAGCAGCCAGGTGTTGTCCAGGTTGGCCAGCAGGTTCTGCAGAAGGGTGCCGTTGGCGCAGACCCTGACAGTGAAGTTCTGGGGGTCCAGCTCAGCGCAGAGCGCCAGGTCCGTCATGTCCACGATGATCGGCTTGGTCCACTCCCTGTACCTGCAAACCTGCTCACATCAAACACACAATACACACACATGATGTATTGGTTAGCAATGGTTCAGACAAATCGAATGGTTTCTAGCAGCCATGTCCTTCTAAAGGGTCAGGGCTGAGGTTCAGATGCCTCACATTCACCCACGCAAACTCTCATCAGTGTCACATCACCAATAGCTGTGCCAATCATGCAAGATCCACAAGCAGCTCATCTGAAGCAGGTCAGAGCCTTGTTCCAGGAGGGAGTGAGGGTGGGACGTACGGTCGGTGGCTCAACCTGCTAGTGTGCTAATGGCATAGTTGACCACGCCTTGTAGCGACCCATCTTTGAGTCCAACCTGCAGTCTTATGCTCCATGCATCCCTCTCTTTGTCAACCCACCATCCGGTCCCATTTTCACTGTCCCCCACAGACCTGGTCTATCATCTCGCCGGTGTCCCGGTCCCCGCAGGCGTTGGGCAGCCACTGGTTCTGTTTTTCCTGCACCAGCTTGTCGAACAGCGTGGAGTTGCAGCAGACGTTCCTGGTGAAGTTGCTCCGGTCGTGGCGCCAGCAGAGGCCCACCACCGAGGGGTCCACGTGGCGGCGGTCCCACGTATGGTAGTCGCACCAGTCGGAGATGCTGAAGAACTCGGCGGGCGAGGGCAGCGGCTCCGGCAGGTCGGGCGTGCCGCAGTGGGTCGGAAGCCAGTAGTACGCCTCGTTCCGCAGCAGCGCGGCGAGGAAGGTGGCGTTGGCGCACACCTCGTCCCGGAAGCGTTCGGCGTCGACGCGCGTGCACAGCGACATGACTTCCATGCTGATCTGCATGACGTCGCGCCACTCAGAGTAGCGGCAGGACTCGGCCACCAGCTCGTCCAGGTTGTTGAGGTCCTCCTCTTCCGGTGGCACATACGGGGCGAGGTGCGTGCAGTTGGGGATCAGAGCCGAGTTCTCCGGGTTGGAGAACAAGAGGGTGAAGAGGCCCACGTCCTGGCAGACGGTGTCCTGCAGCCGCTCGCCGTCCTGGTCCCAGCAGAAGGCCACCAGGGCAGGCGGCACCGGCAGCTCCGGCTGGGCCATCCAGCCCGGGTAGACGCAGAACATGCCGACCAGCATGCCCGGGTTCGCCGACCAGTTCCCACAGAAGCGCCACATCCAGTGGTTGTTGGGGTCCGAGAGCAGCATGGCCATGAGGGGCGGGCTATCGCACACCTGCTCCACGAACGCCTCGCGGTCGTTGTCGGCGCAAAAGCTCACCAGCCCACCGTCCTCTATCTCGCCGAGCGACCAGTTGCCGTAGTTACACACCAGGGTTCTGAGGTTGGGGGAGGACCTGGCGTGCCGCAGTGCCGGCGCCGGCACGGGGGCGGTGGTGCCTGGCTCGGTGCGGCAGTCGGGCGCTTGGGTGAGGACGGGCGACATCAGCTCCTGGACCGCGGAACAGGTGTTGCCCCAGACGAGCTCCAGCTGTGCAGGGCTGAGCTGGCCGAGCGCGCGGCAGAACACCGCCAGCGAAGAGGAGGAGGCGGAGGAGGAGGCGTCTCCCAGCGGGGCGGCCAGGACCTCGGCACAGGTGGTCTCGTTAAAGACGGCCAGGTTGTGACGGTCGCACCGGAACAGGGAGTCCTGGTCGTCAACGTTGTTGTCCTCGTCGACGGCAACAGTTTTGGAGGCGGGGCCGGCAGAGCGGCCGTAGAGGCCTCCGGGGCTGGTGCATTCTGAACCGGGGTAGGTGCACAGACCCGACGCCGGGGCCAGGAATATGTCCAGCAAGGCCGGGCCGAAGGACCAGCTGACGTTGTGCTTCAGTCCCCTGCAGAGAGAACAAATGTCACACAATGTGTTTACAGGCTCCAGGTTGTGTGTTCAGTGTGTTTTAATATAAGAAGAATACTTACCACATAATAAGCTGTTTCAGATTCCCTGCAGACCCAAGAAAAGCAAAATTTTTCCAATCAACATGCTTGAATGGGATTCACATGAATAAAGTATGTTTATGAGCATTCCTTACCTTGCTGGCATTGCTCGCTTTCATTCAGTGAAGGAACTTTAATCCCAAACTGTAAACCTATGTTGACGTAGTCCAGGGGGACTTGGATGAGTGTCGCCACGACGGTGGAGAAATACGAAACGAACATGTCCAAGAGTCCACTCATCGCCGACATCAGGTTCCCAGACAGGGGCACCTGCGACAGCACCGAGATGAGCATCTCCTGGAAGCTGGTGACTTCCGCAGATCCCGCCTCGACCATCCTCAGGTAGGACCTGAGCACGCCGTCCGCCCCGCCGTCCAGGGGCATGGTGCACGTCTCGGACTTCATAAACGAGAGGACCGCCAGCAAGGGCTTGGCCAGCTCCACGGTCACCGTCCTCACCAGCTCGGCTTCCAGGCCGCAGTCGGGCATGCCGGACAGGATGCACACCAGCGTGTTGGGGAGGTTGTGGGCGAACCGCTCGCCCAGCAGGGGCATGAGGACCGAGTAGAGGTTGACCAGGACGCTGTAGTAGGCGTTCAGGTCCACCCCGTCCAGCGGGGATGGGTCTCCCCCGGACCCAGACCGGGACCAGGAGCCTCCGCGGAAGTCCCCCGACCTCGAGGAGGTTCTGCCTCTGCTCCTGGGATTGTTGAGCACTTCCTGTTCTCTGCTCAGCGAGTGGATTTGGTGAATCACGCTGAGTATGTCCTCCTGGAGCTGGGTGAACGACCCGGGTCTCGGTGGGATCTGAGAGCACTCCTTCACATCGCAGACGGTGCCTGGTGACAGATACATCGAGAGAGTATCGGGCGATTATTACCCAATATATACAGTACCGTTTCTATGATTTTTTCCTTCCAAGCTGTTAGATGGGCTGATAGTTTGAAAGAAAACATAGAAACTATAACATAGTCTATGATCCATGGATAGAATAGAATAGAATAGAATAGAACTTTATTAATCCCGAAAGAAATTCTTGTGCCATGTTACATAGCGATACAGTACAATAAAACAATATGGAAATCAACAGAATAATAAAAATAAACTAATGGATTTACAAATTTGGACATGACATTAAGAATATTGCACATGATGATGACAGGAGATGAGAGGTAGTGTTATAGATCATATTTATAGACAACATGATCATAATAATAATAATATATAATAATAATATAGCACATGATAGAGTATTGCACATGATGTTGAACAGTAATATTAAAATTGCACGTACAACTGAGGAAAGTGCACATGATGTTGAGAGGTAATATTGCACATTATATGTATAAGATAGAGCCTCATAAAGAATCATTTAGGTTCTGGATGTCTCCCTTTCCCCCAGCGAGGAGCCTACAATAAAACACTACAGATGCTGTCTAACAAAATGTAAAGCCCCCTCAATGTGCTTATTGTAAGACACTTTGTATAAAAACGCCCCAAATGTAAATTCTAATGTAATCGCTCCTGCAATATAAATATCTATACCATAGATATATAGAAATGTAAAGATATAGATTTAATAGCCAATATCAATACTTGATAGTTATTAGTTGGTAATTAGTTTTTATAAAATAGTAATTCAGACAAATAGGTCTTGAATAGACCGAGGCTATTAAATGGAAAAAAGTATATACAAGATTAGATAAGCTATTTACTACTGAGGACAGTGTTGAGGCTATGTGATTTTAATTAAACAGCCATTCTGTAAAACTATTTATACATTAATAATAATGTTATACATTAATAATAATATTATACATTAATAGCTACATTAGACAGATTTTTATTGAGTAAAACACACTTACCAAAGAGGATGCACACAATACAGATGGTAGGGGTGGACCACATCTTCTCCTCGGTGTTCAAATACCAAAGTCTTGAGTAAAAAAAATCAATAAAGTATATAAAGATGTTCTTATCCCGTCCAGTGAGAAAAGGCTTTCAAGCAGCGACACTTTAGAACCTCCGGGTTCATGTTGCTGATGACACAATAAGAGTCCTGAATAGTGTCCAGTCCACCAGTCAAGGTGCTGTCCTGGAGGTAGTCTCACCTGTCCTGCAGGTAGACTCACCTGTCCTGTAGGTAGTCTCACCTGCAGGTAGACTCACCCGTAGGTAGACTCACCCGTAGGTAGTCTCACCCGTAGGTAGTCTCACCCGTAGGTAGTCTCACCCGTAGGTAGTCTCACCTGTAGGTAGTCTCACCCGTAGGTAGACTCACCCGTAGGTAGTCTCACCTGTAGGTAGTCTCACCTGTAGGTAGTCTCACCTGTCTAGTGTGACTCACCTGTAGGTAGTCTCACCTGTAGGTAGACTCACCTGTAGGTAGTCTCACCTGTAGGTAGACTCACCCGTAGGTAGACTCACCCGTAGGTAGTCTCACCTGTAGGTAGTCTCACCCGTAGGTAGTCTCACCTGTCTAGTGTGACTCACCTGTAGGTAGTCTCACCTGTAGGTAGTCTCACCTCTAGGTAGTCTCACCTGTAGGTAGTCTCACCTGTAGGTAGACTCACCCGTAGGTAGTCTCACCTGTAGGTAGACTCACCTGTAGGCAGACTCACCTGTCTAGTGTGACTCACCTGTAGGTAGACGAAAGTATATACAAGATTAGATAAGCTATTTACTACTGAGGACAGTGTTGAGGCTATGTGATTTTAATTAAACAGCCATTCTGTAAAACTATTTATACATTAATAATAATGTTATACATTAATAATAATATTATACATTAATAGCTACATTAGACAGATTTTTATTGAGTAAAACACACTTACCAAAGAGGATGCACACAATACAGATGGTAGGGGTGGACCACATCTTCTCCTCGGTGTTCAAATACCAAAGTCTTGAGTAAAAAAAATCAATAAAGTATATAAAGATGTTCTTATCCCGTCCAGTGAGAAAAGGCTTTCAAGCGGCGACACTTTAGAACCTCCGGGTTCATGTTGCTGATGACACAATAAGAGTCCTGAATAGTGTCCAGTCCACCAGTCAAGGTGCTGTCCTGGAGGTAGTCTCACCTGTCCTGTAGGTAGACTCACCTGTAGGTAGTCTCACCTGTAGGTAGACTCACCTGTAGGTAGACTCACCTGTAGGTAGTCTCACCTGTAGGTAGACTCACCCGTAGGTAGTCTCACCTGTAGGTAGTCTCACCTGTAGGTAGTCTCAAGCCTGTTTTAAAAAAGTAGACCTTCCAACCCCCGGTAGGGTTTTTAAAAAAGTTCTCACCTGTAGGGGTAAGACTCCCACCTGTCTAAGTGTGACTCACCTGTAGGTAGACTCACCTGTAGGTAGCTCACCCGTAGGTAGTCTCACCCGTAGGTAGACTCACCAGTAGGTAGACTCACCTGTCTAGTGAGACTCACCAGTAGGTAGTCTCACCTGTCTAGTGCGACTCACCTGTCCTGAGCGTCTCGTGCGCGCAACGCTACACCTGCAGCCAGGGGCGGCGCCAGGGATTTTGGGCCCCATGAAAAGAAACTATATAGGGGCCCCACCCCTATATGGTTACGCTATTTTACAAAAAAACCATAATTGAGACCATCGTTATATACTGTATATGGACCCATATAATCCTGTGATACTTTTACTATGTGGTTAAATGAGGTTTGCATGCAGTATCATGCTTGAGAACATTGTTTTATTCATGTTTGTTTCAGCAGACTATTTATTATGTAAGAGGGTGACAGGGGCCCTCCAGTATATTTTGTTTTATTCTTTTTGATACAAAGTTCAGTCTATCAACCAATTTATTTGGCCAATTTTACTGTAGGTACAGCATGTCACTAATTACTTAGAAGAAAATAAATCCGAAATAAAAACAAACTTTTAATTTCAGTCTTTTTGAGCCTGAAAGCCCCCCCCCCCCTCGACTCTGGGTCCTGGGTCGTCAGTCCCACTTTTCGAGGCCCCTGCCTGCAACACCTGCAGCAGCAGACCTACCTGGTCTCCCTATAATTAAGGCGAGGTGAGAGACCCCTGGCTGTGGACGCAACGGATTTCGAATTTTAAAAAAAAACCCCAAGAGACTTAAAAAAACCCTCTGGGCCATTAGTGATGAAATATTGATGCTCCGTGTTGATGAGCTCCTCGGCTCTCTGGTGTGAAACCGGAGACCGCGGTCACTCAAGACACCACAATCTGCAGGATCCCCTGACACCTGCCCCGTCTGCCGTGTGATGATGATTAGAACCTCCATTAAAAGGTAGTTACACATGGCTTCGGTCATTAGTTTGAACAGTGTAATTGGGAATGGATCACTGAAGAACTCTTAAGCACGCAATTAGGACAATGAGATAAACGAAGCGGAAATAAAAACAAACACAAAAAAATCAGCCGAGCTACCCAGGATTCAAACCCACAACCCTCTGCTCCATAAGGTCAGGCCGCTAGAGACGTACATTATAATATGGGCATCGTCCATGAAGGAAAATATGCTAAATAGAGTAGAGCCTAAAGATGCTGCATCCGTTTAAAACAGAATAACGTAACTGAAACAAGTGATTTATTATTCATGAATGAAATACATTAGCTTTTCAATGGCCCGTTTCTGCCAAAAGAGTTACTTGATCTGAGAGAAATGTATTTTAAAACAAGCACCAAAGCATTAAAGCGAGCACCTATATGAGAAGATGGTCGAATTTTGTGTACATTTTAGCTCTTAGCTTCCACTTTAAGTGTTGCTCTCAGTGTTAAAGTCTCTGCCGAGGTCAAAAGTTCGGCCGTGCAAAATAAATGAAGACACAAACACACGAGGAAGTTTAACTTTAAAACTTTGTTTCAGAAATTCATTGTAACTGTATATACACTTTACAATAGCATAGCCTTTTGGCCAAGAAAGATGTCTTTAAGCATTTTTTTTTTTAAATACATCTTTAGCACAAATAGCATTTCCTGCAAGTAAAATGGCTTAACAGATATCGGGGGGGAGAAAAAAATCTTCTTAAACACGATTGCTTTTTTTTCTGCAGAAAAGAAGTGCCTTGATTACAAAGTTAACCAGGACTCTCCTCATATAGCAAGCTTGATTCTCTACATGCTAACGTTAAACAGTTTAGTGACACTGTGCTAAACTAAAACATACATACAGATACTTGTAAGAAAAAGGAAAACAAAAACAAAAGACACTCCATCTTATGTAAAGTTAAATCTTCATTAATACATTTAAAAAGTAGATACGACATGCCTTTTGAAATCAAAAATACAAAAGATTTTCCTTATTTTAAGGATTTTTTTAAAAACATGAATCAGTTGTGTTATTGTACAACACCCAAGTGTACAATACAAATGGTAATGCACGTAATAATAATGAGCTGGATGACAGATATCAAAAACTCCCGACCCGATCCTTCAGAAAAAAAAATAAAACGTATAACAAAAAAATTTAATGAACCCAAGCCCAGCTCACGACAACCACCACCACGCTCGCTCGACCATCTCTCCACAACCTGGAGGCCACAGTATCACCCGAGAACCCCACATTAAGGTCAACTCCTCTCCAGTCACCCACCCATTATCACCAGCATTAGCACCAGCAGAAGTCCATGCTGTAGTTCATATGGTGAATGGCATCACTCTGCAACTATTCGGGCCAATGAGAACGCGGCAGCTGTGCGGAAACGGCACTGTGCCACCAGAGGGGGTGCTGTTGGTTCTCGGCCTTTGGTTCGTCTTTTGAAAACGGACACAGAGCGAGGGATGAAGATATGAGAGAGAGAGAGAGAACCTCCTAGCTGCTGCATCGCTTACATTCAGCGTCTGGATGACACACACACACACACACACACACACACACACACACACACACAGTGAGTGATCGGGTTAGACTGGAGTTAGTGGGGTTCTCTTGCTGGGATGGGAGCGGCGTGGTCCCTCGACAGCTGCCGTTTGAGCTCGGAAGGAGGGGGAAAAAAAATACAAATAAAATAGGTCATAGGTCAACGTTCATGGACCACCTCTCTATACGACGCGACGCGAAGAACCCAAACTTCTCCAGATCTTTGCCGCCTTTCCTTTAAAAACACAAGAGGTGTTGATTGTCTTCACCTACAGACACCCGCGTGGGACTCAACGCACCGCGGACCAACAGTGCTCCCTCGGTCCCCCGGCCAACAACACCACCACCACCACCACCACAACAATAGGCTGGGGCGGCGGTGGTGGCGGCCCGCTCCTGACCCCCTAGCGTGGCGGAGGCCGTCGTCGTCGTAACGCAAACCGAGTAAAAGCAACAACAAAACCTCACGACCGACCGTGGCCACGGCGCGACCTCTGACCCCATCCTCCGAGGGTCCCGGGTGGTAGGGTTTGTTAGACCATCACAGTCACCACCCAACCCCCCCCTCCGCCGGGCCAGAAGACGTGTGGTAGGAACAGAAACACATTCATATAGTTGCCGTTTGTCAACAAAAAAAACCACACACACACACACTGTAAAACTGCATTTGAGATAGAAATAAAAAATAAAATAAAACTAAAATCGGAGAACGCAAGTAAAACAGCGTCGCGGGAACGAGACTCTGCTAGGTGAGCAGTGTGCGCACACACACACACACACACACACACACACACACACACACACACACACACACACACACACACACACACACACACACACACACACACACACACCACACACACACACACACACACACACACACAACACAACACACACACAACACGACTGGGAACAGAAAACAAACAATACTGATATTCAAAACCCGAGACTATCATTACAAAAAAGAAAAGAAAAAATAAGTATATATATATTTATAGAAACTTAACTTTGACACGTATCACTTTAAAAATGAATGCCCTTTTAATGACCTGTTGCGTTGTGTTTCAGGTAAGCAGACTTCAAGCCAATTCTTAATTAGAAAGCCATCATGTGTTTACTTAGCGTTGGAGCGCCGACCGCCAACCTCGGCATACCGTTTAGAGTCATGTGACCGTACAGGGAACCCCGCCCCCTCACCCCAGCCCCTCCCAACCCCAACCCATATATACATAAACAGTTTTCTTTTTGACTTTTTTCTCATTGATTTTATTTTTTTTTTACTAAAAACAAAACGCCAGCACCCCAAGTGACGCGAGAAATGCAGCGGTAGAGGAATGCATGACGACGTCCGAGAGGCTACGACACGTTTAAAAAGGGCGGGAACTGCAGTCCGACAGACGAAGATGGAGGAGGAGGGGTTTGTCGTCCATTTTGGAGTCCGTGTCACCGAGCGGAGGAGGAGCACCGTGTGGGGTTGGGGTGGGCTGGTTTTGGCGCCGAAGAAGCTGGAAATCGCCGCTTTAAAAAGAAAAAAAGAAAAAAAAAAGGTGGTCTTCCCTCGCGTCCGTTTACAGGCGTTACCGTGGCGACAGGAGAACAAACCCCCCCCCCCCCCCCCCCTAATAAACAAAAAAAAACCCGAAAAGGAGTCCGCTCTGCTCGTCCAGGAGGGCTGGTCACATGGGGTTTTCCTCCTCATTTCATTGGTAGAAAAAAAAAAGGAAAGTCCTCCCATGCCGGCGGTAAAAATCATCATCATCATCACGATGATGTTTAGTCTTAAAATCATCCCTCCTCCCTCCCTCCCTCCCTCCCATGAGGGAGGGAGGGAGGGAGGGAGGGGGTGTGGCCGACGGCTGAACAGTTATGGTAATGTGGGCGAGTTTCTTTCTGACGGAGGGGGAGGGGCGGGGGCTTTTTATGTATTATTTTTGTACACGTCTGCTGTTGTTGACGACCGAGTTGTCCCGTTACCACGGCGACTGCCCGCCTCAGCTCAGCTCAGCTCAGTCCGGGGGCAGCATGTCGTGTAGCCGGAAACGCTCTCGCACGTGTGGGCGGACATCTTGGTTCTGGAGGAAAGACGGAAAGACGTTCCAGCGAGCCTCGTACATCTCTCTCTCTCCTCTCTCTCTCTCCCAACCTCTCTCTCTCTCTCTCTCATCCAAACCTCTTTCTCTCACACACTCTCTCACACACACACACACACACACACACACACACACACACACACACACCACACACACACACACACACACACACACACACACACACACACACACACACACACACACACACACACACACACACAACACACACACACACTCACCATCTCTACCAACTTCTCCAGGAAGGGGACAAGCTTCAGGAGCTCATTGTCATTCTTGTCCATGAACCAGCTCTCTATCGGAATGCCATTGGAGAGCTGAGGGGAGAGAGGGGGAGGGTTTAATCACCATGACAACTAGTTGTTGTTGTTAATGTGGTGGTTTGTTGTTGTTGCTCTTGAACGACCACCGACCGTTTGTGCCACGCTAACATTCCTGCCCGTGTTACAAGCAAGATTTATTTTTCCATATACATACTTAAACATACTTCAGTGACTTTTTGGTTGTTGATTCAAATATGTCTTATTATGGCAGTAGCTCAGGAGGTAAGAGCGGTTGTCTGGCAACAGGAAGGTTGCTGGTTCGATCCCCCGGGGCTCCGCCTCCTAGCTAAGTGTGGAGGTGTCCCTGAGCAAGACACCACCTAACCCTACCTGCTCCCCCTAGCCAAGTGTGGAGGTGTCCCTGAGCAAGACACCACCTAACCCTACCTGCTCCCCCTAGCCAAGTGTGGAGGTGTCCCTGAGCAAGACACCACCTAACCCTACCTGCTCCCCCTAGCTAAGTGTGGAGGTGTCCCTGAGCAAGACACCACCTAACCCCACCTGGTAAGCGAAGGCCTGTGGTGAGTTGTCGATGATGATGGTCTTGGAGAGGTCCCGGCCCAGGATGTTAAGGTCCTTGATGTAGTTGCCCTGCACACACACACAGTGCTCCCGGAAGAGCCTGTGCCTGCAGGTGCGGCGACACAAACAGACGGAACCATGAGGTCAGGCACCCAGACAAAAGGTCCCTTTGCAGGCGGTAAGATGTGAGGTGCAGTGCGCTGCCTGTTTGTTTGTTGAAGCCCCTTTTTTAAAAAAACAACTTTCAGTTTGCGTTTCAACGGCTGCAGCTAAAAGCTACGTTGACGTTGGCTGCCGGTTTCTTGAGCAGAAGCTCATAATGAATGACTGGTTCAACATCTAACATGATACAAGGATAATGAATGATTTTTTGTTGGTTCAACATGTGTGTGTGCGTCCTACCTGACCAGCTGTTTCTTGGGGTCCAGGATGTTGAGCAGCTTGTCGGCGTACACCTTCTTGGAGGCGGTGAACAGGATAATCTGAGCGCCACGACAACACAAACAAACAAACATGATCAGATAAACACCGACATAACCCGACCGCAGATTACAAAACTAAATGCCAATCCAACTGCAGCTCTCCCCGAGGTAGGGGGGTGTGTGTGTGTGTGTGTGTGTGTGTGTGTGTGTGTGTGTGTGTGTGTGTGTGTGTGTGTGTGTGTGTGTGTGTGTGTGTGTGTGTGTGTGTGTGTGTGTGTGTTACCTCATAGATCTGGGACATGCGCTCCAGGAACTCTCTGAAGAACGGTCTGAGACGTACGTAGACCTGCACACAGGGACACCGAGGTTTGTTCACCACACGCACACATCTCACTCATCTCTCGTGTATCTATGAATACATAAATACTTCATCTAATACATGTACAACTCCTAGTCTTTGCGTTGAGACTTGTTGTCCACTAGTGCCGCAGGCTGAGAGGGGGACACTGCCCGTGACGCCGGTACCGTAGACCAGAGTACGTCACACCAGCCTGCAGTACCGGGACGGGCCAGTCGGGGTACACGGCGTAGTGAACCGGATACGCTGACACCCCCGTTGACAAAGCGCACGACTAGAAGTGCAACCGATTCGGTGGTGTTCCCGTTTCTGCTTTGTAAGGACATTTATCTTGGTGGTGGTGTGGGGGGGGGGGGGGGTGGGGGGGGGTAGAGAGGAAAAAACCCAACGATATAAAAATAGCCCATCACGATGCAGTCGTGTGGTTTTTTGGGCTTTGTGCATCACATTTTAATTATGAATCATGGGTCTAGTAAATTTTCAACTGGTCAGGGAAAGGTGATCTTCACAAAGGGCCGGTTCTCTGGAGCCCCCCCCTCCCCGTGGGACCATGAGCACCTCAATGCCCTGGTTCTCTGAAGGACCACCCAGGGACCCCCCGGAGACCCCTCACCTGGTAGATGACGTCCTGGAACAGGACAGGGAAGGTAAGTGCTGCGTCCTCCAGCTCGTTCAGACTACAGTGGACCAACGTCTCGTCCTGCACAAACACAACAACAATTAAACAACGACAACAAAACCAGCGCTGAATACAGGCCGCCTCGTGGGTCTCTGTGGTCGTCGGTCCGGTGCATGGTGCCGGTTGTCACGGCAACATATCGGATGGCGTTTACCTTTGAAGCCGAAGCCTTTTATCGCTCCCGTTTGCTTCTTTGCACACACACACACACACACACACACACACACACACACACACACACACACACACACACACACACACACACACACACACACACACACACACACACACACACACACACACACACACACACACACACACACACACACACGTTCTGGTACGACATCGCTTCCTCTAGGGCGCCCACGGCCATGTCAACATCGTATTTAAACCAATGATGTCCAACGGCTATGAACATTGAATTAATTCAACGGGTGAATTGGTGACGGTGAGTTCATCCCGCATGCGAGTTAGGCAGCGTGTGTGAAAGTACTGTGTGAGTACTTTTATGTAATTGAGATTGAATAACAAGTCGTATTTGCGGTTGTATCGCGAGGGAAAGAAACGTGTGACGAATATGCCGACAGACAGAAAGACAAGGTGACGGAGAGTGTGACTTGATTCAATTCAATTACATTTCATTGTATTTGTATAGCCCTTAATCACAGTTACAATCTCAAAGGCCATATGATTATGGGCCAAAAGTGATTTATGAGACCCCCGAGCCCTATAGCGCCCCCCAGAGGGCAAGAAACGACTTCCTTAATTAACAAGGAAGAAATCTCAAGGAGGAACTCAGAGTGGGGGATCCCTCCTTCCAGGGACGGTTCGGAGTGCAACGGGTGTCATACGGGGACTTGAGTCCGTCGGCTGCTGTATCGAGACAGAGATCCGTGCGTACTGACCAGGTCCAGCACCAGGGAGAACTCCGGCGTGCTTCGGGTCTTCAGAGGTAAGGCCGGTTTGCGGGTCAGCTGCTCTTCGGTGAGGGGAGGAACGTGCTTGATGAAGAAGTACCTGGACAGACAGCGGGGGGCCGTTACAGAACCGCACGAGAACCAATCCACACCCAAAATGCCGTTAATAAAGCCGTTAGCGCCAGACTCACGGATCAAACACCTCCCAGTCCTCCTCGTAGTTGGGCTCGGCCGGTACTGTGGTGGGGGCCACGTCCACGTAAACCGTGTCCGGACCAGACCCTGGAGCTGTCGGGGGTGGGGGGGGGGAAGGTTTTAAATTTAAATCGATGTTAAAGGGGACCTATTCCGCCACCGGGTGTGAGCGTGATTAGCCATCACAAGCCGTTTCACAATTGCCACATGACTACTGTCTAGTGACATCACAAGTGGGAATGTCCCCCTAAGATGTACGCTGACTAGGTCAGTTTACCTGTCGGTACAGTCCACTGGGTAGGCTGGTAGACTGGTCTAGTAATCATGCATCTAGGTGGACATAATCACTCACACCCGGTGGCAAACCCATCCTCTGTAACCACGGCGATTACCTGTGAGCGGTGGCAGGTCGATGTCCGGCTCCAATTCTCCCGCTTCCTCCTCTCTCTCCTCCTCCTCCTCCTCCTCATCTTCCTCCTGAGGGGGAGGGGGCGGAGGAGGCGGAGGGGGCCGTGTTAGCAGGTGGGCCGCCGGGGCGAGGGGGGGCCGCGACGTGGGGAGCGGGGGCCCTGCGGGGTACAGCAGGGGGGCGGCGGTGGGGAGGTCCGGCGCCGACGTGGCCGTGCTGGCGGGGATCTCCTCCACCTGCTGTACCATCTCCAGCTGCCGCACCACCTCCTCCGCCTCCACCGCCTGGTCCGGGGAGTCCGACCCTGCTGGTGCTGTCACAAGAGTCACGTTTAGGATGGTTGGCAGACGCTTTTATCCAAAGTGACTTACAAAGCACTGGAAAAAAGGCCACTCTAAAAAGAAGTAAAAAAGCATTAATACAAGATGTTTTTTGCTTGTAATAAGTTAATAAATCTGCCAATGGAACAAGTGAAAATTCCCTTGTAAGATTTCTTGAAATAAGATGTGATATTTAGGCCTTTCAAGATAAAAGATATCTTGAAATTAGCTGGGAAAAAAACTATTTTAAGCTATATTGTACTCGTATCAACAAGGATCAACAAGATGATCCATCTTTTAAAAATAACACAGCAGCTTAAAAACCTTATATAATACGAGATATAATCCTTATATCTCAGCGAAATATTACTTTCAGGTGATTGTGTCTTACATTAAGTGTAATGAGATATTTGTACTAGAAATTAGACAAATGTACTTGGTAAGATTTTGAGTTTTTGCAGTGAGAGTACACTTGTTGAAGGAGACAGCAACATATCACTGTGGTACATAAAGATACCAGTAGAGTCCAGGTGAACCGTGGTGGTAATGTGTTGGACCAGGAGGAATATCAGATGAGGAGTACTAGCGACAGAATTTAACCCTACCAACACATTATTATTACCACCGCTGGAGCAGGACAGACGACTAGCGTAACAGGGCACAAAACAGCTCGCCGAATTAAGAACAGGCGGCCACATTTAGCATTTTAACACGCATACGTTGATATATTGTCCAGATTCAAAGCGTCGAGTTCCACGGTACGATCGATGTCAAGTGATTTGTTCGGATTAGCATCACTCACTCCCAGTGCTACTGTAGCTTAGTGAATCTGTCCTACTGTACAAAATGTGTGTTTGTGTGTCTTAAGAAGGGCGGGAAAATCAATCAAGGCCAGAAAGTGCTGAGGTAATAAAGGTCCATAGTGGCGGCGGCGGCGGTAGTAGTAGTAGCAGCAACAGTAGGGGCGCCTAGGTACCGTTTTTGGCTGGTGAGAAGAAGTTGAAGACGGGGGAGAAGATGGTGCCCAGCAGGGTGGTGCGGGCCGGGCTGGTGGGCAGCTCCACCCCCGTGCCCTCCTCCAGCTTCCCATTGGTCTTCTCCTTACTTCTGTCATGGTTGCTGGTCTCTTGGGGGGGCAAGTGATGAAACATTGGATTACATTTATATTCAGTAAACAAAACAAGTTGGCAATGATAAAAGAAACACTTTTACACTTTTTATTTAAAAAGGGGCCCTATTGTGACAAAGTGACATCACAAGTGGGAGTGTCCACCTAGATGTATGACGACTAGATCAGTTGACACACTCCCACTTCGTCACAATGCCAATTTTAGTCACATGACAGTTTTCAAATGGCTCGTAATAGCCACACACACACACGCACGCGC
The DNA here is from genome assembly GCA_002895965.2 of Coryphaenoides rupestris. Lineage (NCBI taxonomy): Eukaryota > Metazoa > Chordata > Actinopteri > Gadiformes > Macrouridae > Coryphaenoides > Coryphaenoides rupestris. The sequence continues at coordinate 134,401 of PIJE02000857.1, forward strand.
ACACGCACGGAGCACCACTTACGTCCGTTGGCGGGGCCTCTTCTGCTGGGTCGGGCCAGCGGCCGGCCGGTGGGGGTGGAGGAGATCAGGTTGTTGTCCACATCACAGTGCAGACGAGCCTTCTTGGCTGGGCTGTCCTGTTGGACCTGCCGGGACCACAGGGGAACGTCCCAACACACCGGAGTTATTTAAATGAAGCTTCGACTTCCTGAAGCAGCTTCCTTGTTAAAAAAGATGCTCTGGACAAAACTGTCTGCCAAATGCACCACATGCAAATGTTATTGGTTCAGTCATGGAGAGAGTCCAATAATATCTGGTTTGATTTTTCTAAATAAATGCAGATCACGGCCATTTTAATAAATGGTAAATGGATTGCATTTATATAGTGCTTTTATATCAAGCGCTTTACACTATTGCCTCACATTCACCCATTCATACAGCGACGGCAGTGCCAACCATGCAAGGTAACAACAAACACGTCAGGGGATCGAACCAGCAACCTGCCGGTTGCCAGACAACCGCTCTTACCTCCTGAGCTACTGCCGCCCCCTTTTAATAATGATCATACTAGTCAAACCGTATAAAATAAATGTCCTTAGATCATCAAACCCATTATTTCATCATTTAGTACGATCAGTGACTCCACGAGGGCTCTGGAGGTACAATCCAACAGAAACAGTATGACAACACAACACAAGCGCTTGATGACTGTATTGTAGGAGGACACATGAGTCACCAGCATGATTAGTATCATGACCCATGTGTTCTATGTACTGTACGGGTCTATTGGGATATATGTGGACACGCGACACCAGAGGTGGCCGGGGTTATGTGCTCCTGTGTTTGCGAGCAACGCATGCCTCTGAGTGTGTATGTGTGCGTCTGCGATCCCACACTGAAGACGGCGGAAACCTTATATTCTAGCTCGTTAATTTTGCTTGTATCGGAATACAATGTAAAACAATTAATAAATAACGGTTCAATGTGGCTCGTGTTTTGAGCTACACCAAGCCAATCAGAGCCTCGCTCCTTGTGGCGTCAGCACAAGTAGCTTCTAGAATTTTGTCTTTTTACCCACCAAAGTGGAAAGATCTACCGGCCAAGCAATTCTTTTAATATGATAATAAATGGTCAAATCTATCGGCCATTGGTTGGTGTCAGGGGTTAATTTTAGACCCTGTATGTCAGCCTGACTGTACAGCCATCCAATAGTGCTGGCCCACAGGACAGGAGCCCGTGGGAAACGACCATATGAAGTCTAGACAGGAGAGTAACTACTTCCTCTTCAGGTGAATCAGTAAGTCGTGAGTTCCTCAATAGACCAAACAGAACAGAGGCCCCAACAATGCTTGTTACTGCGAGGATGTCATTATGAGGAGTAGAGCACTGAGCCACTCTGACAGGAAAGGACTTAAAACAAGATTAGAAGAGATTCTTTTTCTAAAGAAACACTTCTAAGAAGGTGCTAAAAGGCAAGGCCCATCAACAAAGTCAACCAACGGTCTTTGTTGTCATCGTCATCATCGAGTGGAACAGTTCATCTGTCTGTCTCGCCAATTCCCACACCAGGCAACAGGTGTCAAAAGTGCTACTGAACAAGTACTTTAAATACACAACACAAGTCATCCCATGTTGAAATTAAATGAAGTGAATATTCATATAGTCTTTCAAGTTTCAAGTATTTTATTGTCACTTCACAATTTACACGTGAGTATAAACAGTGAGTGAAAAACTTTTTGTGCAAAACGCCCGACAGCCGACACTACCTGACAGCCAACACTACCTGATTTATTTCAACACTGCATTGCAACACTCCGACTTCAACTTCACAGAAATAATCATACAAACACTAAAGGCAGGACATATCCATCACCTCAGTGGTGGGATATTATATCATCAAAACACTTTTTGGGTGAACATATGCACTTTTGAATTGTCTGTGTGCTCCTAAATTCAATCTGCCATGTCTGAGGTTGTCCCAGTTCTAAAAACCCCCCCAAAACAAACAACAACAACAACAACAACAAACGCAGCAGGAAGGGAGGCTGCATACATGTCAGTCTCGTACGACATGGCGGGTTAATAATGTCATGTATACAGGGATGACACAGGAGTCTCCGCCAAGCAGGACTTTCCACTAGCGCTCGCTCCCGTCGCTACACACCCACTGTGTGAGCCAGCGGCTAAAATTAGAACGATGCCCGAGCCTGAGCCTCGACCGGACGAGCCCGCGGCATTCCAGTAAGCCCGGGAAAGACGACACCGGGCTCCGACACGCACTGGAATTACAGCCGGAAAAAAAACCAGCCCGTCCAATACTAATACACTGCATTCTCAACAAGGACAACAGGTGGGCGAGAGAGAGGAGATCGGTTCCCCGCTCTCGACCGCAGAGCCAGTCGCCCGTGTACAGTATCTTGGTGCAATTGCTGTACAACAAAACAACAACTCATCGGGGGGGCTTCACTCGTTAAGCCGGCCGTTACCTTGACGGTGTTCCCTCTGATGAACTTTTTAATGGTGGAGAGCAGGCCCCTCCCACCACTGGTGGGCGTGTCCTCCTCGACATCGGAGTGCCTGCGCTTGGTCCGCGAGGGGCGGGGCGCCGCAGCTGGGACGGACTGCTGAGATGCTTTACGCATTCTCAGCCTCATGGTATCGGCAGTCACATGTACGGCTGGACGAGAGACAGAGAGAGACAGACAGAGACAGAAAGAAGCATGATGTTAGATACTTTCGAAAATAAAATGACAGAAATCTAATCACACGGGTCGCATGCTGAAAGGGCCATTCATAATGCAAAGGTGGTGATGGAGGAGTATGCTTAAGTTCATTTAAATTAAATAAATATCAATACACAGAATTTGTTAATGGGGATGCTGTGGACTTCTAGAGTAGTGACGTAGTAATAGGCCTACTGGTCTTGTGGAGCAGTGGTGTTGTAGATCTACTGGCGGTGTGTTTACTTGCGGCGGCGTAGTAATGTTGTTAGTAGTGATACTAGTACTCGTCTTGTTGCGGTACTAGTCTGGTGCTGTAGTAGCACGGCAGTATTAGTGCGCGCCTCTGCCAACATCTGGTAGCGTTCAGGATCCCATTTCACTGACATCACAGCACATCTTGGCCACTTTCCCACTTCCAAACCCCATCTCCACAACACCCCCGCTTTACACCACATAAATACAACGATTCATAAGAAACGGATCAGGCACAAACTATTCTACCTGCCTGTGACGAGGATTACTGTTGTGTAAGTGCATACGGCATACATGCATGAAAAAACTCCGATCTTAACAGAAAGGAAATAATTGTTCTTGAGTTAAAAAAAGAAAAAATATCTTCCTTCAAAGCCCAGCCCCCTTTTGGGTTTATGTAACAACTAGCTGGAAATGTGTTTGGACATATCCAGGGCCCGCACCAGAACTACATCTGGCTTACATTTCCACAGGGATGTATCCGCAAACACATGAAGACTGTGTGTAGGTCCGTGTCGCACTATACCCTCGTCGTACACGAGATAAACCCACGCACCTCTGGGACAGGACCGCGGTGTCATTAGGTTGGACTCATGGGCCCTTAATCAGCTTAAGACTGTACAATTGAATTGATGATCTTATTCGACTTATCCTGATAAGATAAGCGAAGATGCATTGTGTCGTTCAGAAAGTGACAAGATTAGTTCGTCGAGAGTGAAAACAAGACATGATGTTCTTTACATTGACATTCAGGGCATTTGACAGTTACATTAACAGTAACAAAAGCTTTTGTTACAGTACATTTTCGTAATTTGTCATAGATCGAAGGACAGCAACCAATACTATTGAAGTGATACATATTAATAATAAACCTAAACAAATATATACACAGACATAAGTTCTATGAAATGACACATTAGTATGACATTATGTTATGTTATACACCATTGCCCCTCAAGTGAGTGTCCAGTGCAAAATTCACATGTGCTAAATGTTTGTTTACACTGGGTTTAGGGTATTTAAATACATAAGATGCAGAATAAAAAAGGTTTTTGTATTGCGAGATATCATCATAAGAGGTGTGTGTGTGTATGTACAGTGAGTGAGTGAGTGAGTATGATGTGTGTGTGTGGATGTATGTGTGTGTGTATGATGTGTGTGTGTGTGTGTGTGGCTGTGTGTGTGAGAGAGTGAGTGTGTGTATGTACGTGTGTGCATGTATGTATATGTATATATATATATATATATATATATATACACATGTATGTGTGCATGTATGTGTGTGTGCGTATATAAGTGTGTGTATAAGTGTGTGTGTGTGTGTATAAGTGTGTGTGTGTATAAGTGTGTGTGTGTGTATATAAGTGTATGTGTGTGTGTCTGCAGGTCCCCGACACCAGTGAGCGGGAAACACGGGCTCACACAACAAGCCTGTTAGCCACCTAGCTGCTAGCCACCGACTAGCCACTAGCCACCGTTAGCTGCTACGACTAGCCACCAGGCCTCCCCCCTACACACACACACGATAAAACACACAGACGTATACATTAACATGTACATCACGTGGTCATGTATGTATATGAACGTCATAAACCCGTCAGCTAACAGCTAGTAGCTAACAGCTAACAGCTAGTAGCTAACAGCAGCTAGCTAGCTAGCTAGCTAGCTAGTGGACACTTGTAGCGGACACCCCCTAAACAACCCCGCGGGTCTAACTGTATATTTAGCAGCAGCTCGACGTTAAGTTCACTAAACAGTCAAAATATATTAGAAGAAACGGCGGGAAAAGAGAGACCGACGCGAGCTAACCAGCTAGCCTGTTAGCTCGCTTAGCTTCAACTCTCATAAATACTTTAATTAGAACGATAAATACTTTCATTTAAATCATTAACTCCATACATATTTGATGCGTTATCACGTATAAAATGTCAACAAATTAGCGTTGACTTGAAACGAATTAAGAAAGAATAGCAAGAGATCAGAACCACTCACACACACGTGACGTATTTAATAATTAATATAATTTAATGTTAATTAATATTAATTATTAATCAACCTGAACTAAAGTGAGTCTACACTAGATGAGACTGAGAAGTTATAAAGGACGTGATTGTGATCCCTGGACGCGGGTTAGCACACTGTGGCTAACACGCTAACATGCTAACAGCGTTAGCTCCGGGGGGGAGGAGGAGGGGGTCCCGGGTATTATTGTTGTTAAATAAACACATTAATCACCAAATGTGTTTGTATGTTGTTGTTGTTGTTGTGATTGATTAGCTCCGGTGCTAGCCGCCGCCGCCGCCGCCGCCACCACACACACACACACACACACACTCCCTCTCATTCACACAACCAGAAAAAAAAACCCGCGAAACAAAACAACAACAGCAGCAGCATGTCGTCATCATGATTATTATTGTGATTATTATTGTGATGATAATGATGATAATGATGCTGATTTACTCACGCGGGTGATCCGCAGCGCAGCCGAGGAGGAGCAGCAGAGCCGCCGCCACATGGGACTCAAACAGCGGCTTGTTTACGCGCTCCGCTCCGCCCCCAGCGCGCCGTCGGTGCTGCTGCTGGTGTCGGTACTGCTGGTGGTGGTGCTGCTGGTGGTGTCGGTACTGCTGCTGGTGTTTACGCGCTCCAGTCCGCCCGCAGCGCGGCGTCGGTGTTGGTGCTGATGCTCACAGACCGATCAGGAGTCCGGAGGATGATGATGATGGTGGTGATGATGGTGACGATCCTCCGTTGTTACCAGGCGCCATTTCCCGCCTCCGCCTCCTCCTCCCGGACACGCCCCCTCACCTCGCCGATACCCGGACACGCCCCCCCATACGATACCCGTATGGGACCCGGACACGCCCCCTCTTACCTCGCACAGATACCCGGACACGCCCCCCTTACCTCATACCCTATGGGACCCGGACACGCCCCCTCACCTCGCAGATACCCAGACACTCTTACCTCGCACAGATACCCGTATGGGACCCAGACACGCCCCCCCCCTTACCACACAGATACCCTATGGGACCGGACATGCCCCCCCTTACCTCACAGATACCCATATAGGACCCGGACACTCCCCCTTACCTCACACAGATACCCATATAGGACCCGGACACGCCCCCCCCCCCCCCCCCCCCTCCCCCCTACCACTTCAGATACCCGTATGGGACCCGGACACACACCCCCCTTACCTCACAGATACCCATATCGGACCCGGACACTCCGCCTTACCTCACACAGATACCCGTATGGGACCCGGACACGCCCCCCCCTTACCACACACAGATACCCATATGGAACCCAGACATGACCCCCTTCCCTCCACAGATGCCCGGACACACCCCCCTGCACCTCGCACAGATACCCATATGGAACCCGGACACACCCTCTCACTTGCGTCTAATTACAACAATCACTGATGAGGCTCAGTGTGCCCTGGAATCTGACACATTTGCTTTGCTTATTATACATGTATAGTATATTCATATTAGTATTGATCGTATTGATTATTCAATAATATGAGTGCCCGTTCATTCTATACATATTTGTGGACACATGAGGCTGATGTGCCATGACATCTTGTGGGATTTCAGATATATTATATTATACATTGCTTTAATATTGATTATTCCATACAATGCTCTTCTTGCCCCATTTCCATAAAAAAATAAAGAAATTACCCATTTGATTGTACAAGCCTGCGATTCACTTTTTGGACATTCTACTGTACAGTCTGTGAAATATTGCAAACCTCGCTAACGTGATTGTTTTGTATTGTCGATTACAATTACTGTTGGTTTGCCTTAGCGCTGAAAAGGTTGGGAAAGTGCAATAGAAAGGACCTGCAAACAACACCACGGTTTGTAAGGACGCGGTTATGCCAAAGCTCACATGTCTGATTTGGGTGAAAGAAAAGGGCTTTGCAAGAATATCAAAAATATCCGTGTATTTGCTACGTATTCTACAAGAACCATATGGCATCTACACAGTGTCAGCACAGGTTTATAGGTTTATATGTATCAGCACCACACGACGAGGCCAGACAGAACATAGATATATAAATACAAATCAGTATATTTTGGGGTGGGAGAAACAGGCCTACTACATGTATCAGTTATTCAGCATTGCTTCGTAAGTGATAAATGCCATGAATAATCACCTTTAATCAAATTAAATTACATTCAATATGCCTTCCCATGAGAAATAATTTTAATGACGAAATGTTACGTCCACCAAATTCCCATAATATAAAGAAAAACATATCTACAATACAAATGGCAATGCTTTAACTACATATGTACATGGTAGCTAACGACCACGGACGCCCACCACGTCAGTTAGGTCCTTAATTATGTGCCCTCATGTTCTTGCACATCGTGGAGGATACTAATGTTGGTCAAGTATTGCTAAAGCCTTAGTATTTTTGCTCATTTTGACAATTAACAAAACGTTTTCTAAACCATGCAATAGCATTCTATAAAAACAGACGGAGTATTGCCTTTGCGTGTCTGGGAAAGAACGAAAGAAAGACGGAAGGAAAGAAAAAAAGGCGTCGCTCATAAGCAACCTTCTTGGCGTTGGATAATCTTCGTTAATCTGTCGCTGGAAGAGCGCTCTGTGTCTTCCCACATGTTGACGTGACCTCGGGCTCAAACCCGATCCATCGCTACGCTCCGCAGGGAAAAAGAAGAACAAGAAAGAACGAATGAAAGAAAAAAAAAAAAGACAACGCTGAGGTTTGAGCCAGTCGGGCTACCGTAGACAAAAACAAATAGTCCATCATTATACTTGGAACAAAAAAAACAAGCAACATAATTCCATCCATGTACAATGCCTCAGAGACACCGACAGACATAACTTATTTAAAAAAAAGAAAACAAAGAAAATTCTATCCAGCTGCGAAGGCAATGGCCATCATACGCGGTTCCTTATTAATCGGTACTTTTCGGCAAACTTCCTTCATTCCGTCTTTGCGTTGCGTCCCGACGTTCCGATAAAGTCCACGAGCGTAACCCACGCGCGACGACAAGTTCTCGGGCGCGCAGATAAGTCCGGGGCTGCTGGTGCCGGGAAGCGCGTGGGTTTTTGTCGTGTGGCGGACACGGTCGCAGTGGGACCTCGTTGTCAGACGTGGAGTAGTAATAATAATAATAATAATAATAATAATAATAATAACGATAACAACAAGACGCCGCCCCCCGGTGGTTTTAGAGGATGTCCGCAGCCTGGTGGCGCTTGCCGTACTCCCCTGCCCTGCCGCCCTGCATGTCCCGATCCTCGTCGTCTGGAGGAAGAGAGAGAGAGACAGAAAGAGAGAAAGAGAAAGAGAGAGAGAGAGAGAGAGAGAGAACAGGCAGAGCATTAGTGGTGTGGTACCAGACACCACAACAACTCACCCTCCTACAGGGCTGATGGGTAAGGGGGTAGTCATATAAACAAGGCATTTATGTGTCGAGTATCGTTCCATTATTAGCTCTGACAATATTGATAAATAACCCAAGTTTTTTGAGAAAATAAGAAGCAAATTTATAAAATAACCAAACATTTTTAAAAACAGATGTTATGCATAATGGCCCCATTTAAATGAAATCACTATTTGATTATCACTACAGCGATTATCTTCACATGTGACCAGCTACCTGACCAAACACAATAAAGCACTATGGACACACAATGAAGAAGGAAATGAGCACATGTTGTGACCAAGACACACACACACACACACACACACACACAAATAATAAAAAAACAAATATAGCGCATGGGGATGACTGGAACACGAGCGGTGGGGTTCTGTGAATGAGAATGAAAATAAACGTTCCTTCTCCGTATGAATTCTGAAAACAAATGTCAAACACACGATGGCATAAAATCAGAGGCAGCATCGCACTCAACGGCCAAATGACTGAACTGATACCGAGATGAACACAGACACCGTACCAAAAATCACACACATGACAAAAACAACAACAACAACAAAACGAAAGGTGATCAGACATGCATGACTTTTTTTTTCTCTCCAAGGAGAGCGCAGACACGGCTATTCTTAACTACGACTCTAGATGTAGGTCACAGATGAGAGGAGGAGGAGGAGGAGGCGGGAGTGGTGGGGAGGGGAGACGAGAACTCAGAACCTCACAATCATCCCTGGGTTAGGTAGTCCCCCAGAATAATAATAATGATAAGGAGGAGGAGGAAGAGAGCGAGGAGGAGGAGAAGGAGGAGCGTGGGGGTGTTCCCAGGCAGGTCTTTAAGCGAACACACACACACACACACACACACACACACACACACACACACACACACACACACACACACACACACACACACACACACACACACACACACACACACACACACACACACACACACACACACACACACACACACACACACACACACACACAGCGCAGTAGCCATAGTGGTGGTTGTACGAACAACCTTCTGGTTTGACATTGAGGTTTTTTGCTCTGCAATTAATCTTTTTGAAAGCGGGAAAGAGGCACTGGGTGGTTCATCACCCCCCCCTCCCCCTCTCTCCCCCTCACCCCCCCGTTCCCCGGGGGGTGGGGGGGTGAGATGCTGGGACAGATGAAGGGCGGATGGGGATGGGAGAGGAGGTGAGGGGAGGGTGGGGAGGGTGGGGAGGGGGTGGCAACAGAGGAATGATGGATATGCATCTGGACAACAGGAGGTCCAGCGGTAGCCCCTCCCCCCCCTCCCCCTCCCCCCCTCCCCCTTCCAACCGGCTCACCTTGGACGTCTTCCTCCCCACCATCACCATCCTCTTCCTCATTGTAAGCCAGCTCGGCCTGCTTGTCGGCCTCGTACTCACCCACATTACCGTCGTCCCCGTTGTAGTCCGCCAGCTTAGAGCCGCGCTGCGGATCTACCGGGGACTCGTTCTCGTCAAAGAAGCGGCCTGCAGAACGCAGAGAAGGGGGGGGGGGTGGGGGGGCGCCGTCAGAGGGCGAGCCAGGCAGGCGCAGAGCAGAGAGAGAGAGAGAAACAGAGAGATATAGCCCAGAGGAAGGGTGATTGGATCTGGGATGAGGATGAGAGGCGAGAGCAGGATGGCTGAAGGAAGGTAAGATAAGAGCGGGAGTGAGATGGTCCAGCATGGCGTGAGTTAGGCCAGCCAATGAAGAGTCAAGAAGAACAATTTTAAAACGCCACTGCAAAAATGGCACATGTTCTGGTTTTGAAAAAAGAAAACGACAAGAAAAAGACAAGATCTTGTTTTTCTTTGTATTGTTTTTTTTAAAGGAACATCTCAATTCCCTTCACAGTTTTTTGTGAAGGGAAGGCTTATGCGTTAGAGATATAGGAGGTGGTTTATGCGTTAGAGATATAGGGGGTGGTTTATGCGTTAGAGATATAGGGGGTGGTTTATGCGTTAGAGATATAGGGGGTGGTTTATGCGTTAGAGATATATGGGGTGGTTTATGCGTTAGCGATATAGGGGGTGGTTTATGCGTTAGAGATATAGGGGGGCGAGGTGGAGGCAGAGAGAAAGGGAGTGAGAGTGATGGAACCTTCTGGAAAGAGAGAGAGAGAGAGAAGAATGGAGAGAAAGAGAGCAAGAGAGAGGAGCAGAGAGGGAGAAGCAGAGCAGAAAGCAGGCAGCAGAACACACGTTCTGTTGGACTCCCGGTTCAGCTGTAGCTGGGCCTTCTGGGCCTTCAGCCCCCCAAGCCCATCCCTCAAACCCCCTTACCCCTCCCCGCACTGCCATGCCTCAGAACCGACCAATCACGTCCTCAGATCAGGCATCATACAACACTCAGGAAGGACATGTTGTATCACATCGCTTGAAAATGGATTAAGAACGGAGAGAGGCGGAGGACCAGACACCGCTCGGCTGCCGCTGACCAGCGTGTCCCCACCTGCACAGGTGCTCCTCATTATAAAGGTGGTAAACCACACCGTTAAACCAGAGACAGACACACAGACAGACACACAGACAGACACACAAAGACACACAAAGACACACAGACAGGACACATAACCTGAAACTGAACAATAACCCGTTCCCCATACATATCCATTTTGTAATGGCAAATTATGTAGGAAGTTGCTTAGAACTGGTCACCTGCCTGCAACAGGACAGGAGCTGCACAAGTTCAGGGCTTCTCTGAAAGCATTGGTATTCTTATCATCAATTAACGTCAATTAACGCAAAACAAACGCAAAATCACAGTTTCAAACAAATCCTACATCTATATAGGCAGGGAAGAGATTAGTTTATCGTTCCTGCAAAAAAACCCCAAAAAAAACAAACAGTGAAGGTTAATCATTTGACCTGACCGTTGCTGATCAACAACGTGGAAACACCTCCACCCACCCAGCCCACCCAGCCCCCCACCCTCCCCCTCAGGTGAACTCACTCTGGTGGTGAGGAGGCAGCTGCACGGGGACCTGGTCCCGGACTCTGTGGGGGTCCATGGGCTTGGGCACCTGCACCGGGTTGGGGGGAACCGGCAGGGCCTTCATCTGCACGCTGTCTGCCTTCACGGGGACGGGAGCTGCAAGACACCAATCGAGACGCCAGGTGAGTCCTCAAAGAGCCACACCTAGCCACTGCCGGGGTTATGCAGAGTCCAGGTGACCTCTGAACAGGCGGGTCTTGAGGCCCAGATGAGGGGTAGCAGTACTGCACCTGGGAGCTGTCGGTTCTGCTCTCCAAACTCGTCGGCCCGCATGGCCGCCTTGTTCTCCTCGGCGAACAGAACGGGCTTGTCCCCCACCGCCTGTGGCACCGGCGGCTTGACGTGGCCCGGAAGAGCCACCACCGCCGCTACCATCGCCGCCTGCTGCTGCTGCCCCTCTTCCTCCTCCTCCTCCTCCTCCTCCTCCCCACCTCCTGCTCCTCCCCCGGCTGCTCCTCCTCCTCCTCCTCCTCCTCCTCCTCCTCCTCCTCCTCCTCCTCCTCTCCCGCCCAGCCCCACACGGTCCGGCTGCTGCTGCAGCAGGGGCTGGTCCAGGGACAGCCCCCTCTCCCGGAACACCTTCCCCGGTACCACCGCGGCGCCGCCCGCAGGGGCTACTTTAGGAGCCTCCTTGCGCTTCTGAGTGATGGCCGGCTTTTTCACCCCTGTGGAAAAAAGGAAGCAGAAGAAGATGAAGATGAAGACAATTGGGTTAAACTCAAACAACAGGAAGGCAGCTCACAGATGGAGGGATGCCGGAGGATGTTGAGAGCGCTACGAATACAGGACAGGACTGAAGTGGCATTCTTGTGCGTACTATTACAGTTAGGGATGCACCGATACCACTTTTTTTCAGACCGAGTACAAGTACTTACATTTGGGTACTTGCCGATACCGAATACCGATACGAGTACTTAATAAAACCATTACAGTTCTAATGACTTTGAAAAGATGGTTTTTTTTGTCTGGGGGGGGGGGGGGGGGTGCTCCGTTAATTTGCGGTTCTGATTTGGGGGGGGGGGTGCTCCGTTAATTTGCGGTTCTGATGGTGGGGGTGGTGCTCCGTTAATTCGCGGTTCTGATGGGGGGGGGGGTGCTCCGTTAATTCGCGGTTCTGGTGGGGGGGGTGCTCCATTAATTCGCGGTTCTGATTGGGGGGGGGGGGGGGGGGTGCTTCGTTAATTGGTGGGGACATGTCCCCAGCGTCCCCACTAAATTCTACGCCCATGCTCGGTACCATGCGCAGTTGCTATTAAACATCCATAAACGACAACTCGGTTGCATCTCTTTATTTCAATATTCCTTGGCTAAGAATATTACAAGGTTAACGTTGCGTTGCCAAAGTGGTATCGGTGCGGTAGGGTGCGGTATCGGAGTAGTTTAACGAGTACGAGTACATGAGCACACAGTGGATACAGTACAGTGGATACACCAGCATTACACAATGTTGGGAGTGTTATGCCAGTCTGTTAATATTTAAACTCGTGTTTTGATGCCCTGTACAACACCAACTTCCCTGTCCCCTGTCTATCATGCTGTCGTATCACATATTGTATTGTACAGAAGTAGCATGCCAGTACTGTAGTACTAAAGGGGCCCTATTATACCACCAGGTGTGAGCGTGATTAGCCATTATAAGCCGCTTTAAAATAGTCACATGACAAAAATTGTCATCTGACAAAGTGACATCACAAGTGGGAGTGTCCACCTGTAGATGTATGCCGACTAGATCAGTCGACCAGCCTTCACCCTCCAGTGGACTGTACCGACATACATCTAGGTGGACACTTACGATGTCACAAGGACAATTTTAGACACCTGACATCCGTGAAACGGCTTGTAATGGCTAATCACGCTCACACCTGCTGGTATAATAGGGCCCCTTTAAGCTAGTGCCCCAATCCCCATTACTGTACTATAGGATATACAATCAGGTCAGTCGTGGTGGTACGCACCAAACTGCAGCTCCTCCATCTTCCCCACCTCGCTGTCCTCTATCCCGGGCATGCCGGCGTCGCTGCCCGGCTTCCCCATCTCGTCTGGGGGCGCAGAGAGGGCGGACGAGGGCCCGTTAGCGGTAGCATTCATAGCATCACTTCAGGAGACACATTGGTCATTCGAAAGACTCCAGCAGTGACTACAGATAGAAGCAGCTGATGAGTCATTACACCACAGGTAGTGGGTAGTGACCTGGCTGTTTACAGGTCTGTTTATTTCATTTATTTAATTTTATTATTCTCTCTTTAATAGCCTACCTTTTATCTTTGGTTTTACTCACTTTAGTACATCCAGTCTCCTTTAGTATTTTATCGTTTTATTTTGTGCTTTTAGACTTTCTTTGACTTTTTATATCCTACCTTTTATTTTTGGTTTTACTCATTTCAACACATCGAATCTCCTTTAGTATTTTCTTACCTTCTCTTGTACTTTTTAGCTTTCTTTTTGCCTTTCTTGTACTTTTTATCTACTGCTGAGAGTTCTTGCCTCTGGCGTTTCCTCAATGATGCAGATCTACGATGGCGTTTCCTCAGTTCCTGTTTTTATTGAGTGTTTTTATTCATTGTAATGTCTTTTCTTGCTCTGGGTGGGGATGGAGGGCGAGGATGAGGGGTGGGGGATTGCTTTTATTGTGTGAAGCACTTTGTGTTAAATGTTTTTGGATGAAAAGTGCTATACAAATAAAGTCTGATTTAATTGATTGATCGATTGTTTAGGAAAAGTTAAGCCAGTGGGAGCAGGGGGTAAATAAATGCGCTTGGCTCAGGAAGAGATCCATTTACATACATTTACATTTCGGGCATTTGGCAGACGCTTTTGTCAAAGCAACTTACAATCGAGTGCATTTGTCGAAAGGGAGAAAAAACTAAATATTGCTGATGGTACAGTAAGATCTGAATAGAACAAATTGCAGTCATGATTGCTTGGTTATTAGAACAGGTTTCAAGCGATCATGATTGCTAGGTTAACCCCTTGCTGGTAAACAGCACGCCGGCCAGGATAAGTACTATTTTTTAGTATGGGGACATAAGAACAAGACCCAAGAGGGGATGGGATTCAAGCCCTGGTTGGGTAAGGATGATATATTATATTATTATATATAATGAAAGGATAAACGGTCCAACTAAGGATTCAGTACATATAGGCATGATATGCATTTTGTACCATCCAAGTAAAAGTAAAAGTACAAGAATCATACACAAAACAAGCCAGCTGATTGCATTCTGGCTGGTTGAATTCACATCATTAATCCTAACTGAGAAAGAAGGTTACTGTAATTATCATTACAACTCATTCCTATTGGGTCATATTCAACAAGCAGTGGCATCTCCCCATGGCCCTGCCCCCCTCGGTGGCGGTGTCGTGTTACTGTACCTTTAAGAATGGCGTTGCCATGGAGCAGCGCGGCCACAGTGTGGCGCTCCGCCTCCATCTCCCCGGCGGCCTGAGCCTGGGCCAGGACCCCGGCCACGCCGAGCTTACTGCCGTCCAGACCTCCACTCTGAAGACACAACACACACAGACAGACAGACACGCAGTGAGATGGGGAGAGAGACGGGGAGAGACACACAGAGAGACAGAGAGATAGAGAGAGACAGACAGAGAGACAGAGACACAGAGAGATAGAGAGAGACAGACAGAGAGGGAGAGACAGATAGACAGAGAGACAAAGAGGGAGAGACAGAGACAGACAGCGAGTTAGAGACAGACAGAGGAAAAGAGAGAGAGGGAGAGAGAGAGATGGAGAGCAACAGAGACAGATAGACAGACAGAGGGAGTGAGAGACAGAGAGATGGAGAGGGAGAGAGAGAGAGATGGAGAGAGATGGAGAGCAACAGAGAGAGAGATATTATATTATATATATTTCTTTATAAGTTCTTTATAAGTATACTTTAGAAACTCATATTTATACATTTGATTTGTATGCTTTGTATACACATTTGTAAATTGACAACTTGTAAATTTGATTTGTTTTGTTTTTATTTATCACTTGCTTTGGCAATGTAAATGTACGTTTTACCATGCCAATAAAGCTCTTTAAATTGAAAATTGAATTGCAATTGAGGGGGGGGGGGGGGGGGGGGGGTCAGGAGCGACCGAGAACCCAAGACAGACAGGAGATCTCAGATAGCTGCTCTCGGGTTGTTTTCCTGCCACCGTCGTCAGGGCAGAGTGAGCCCCGACCGCAGCAGCAGCAGCAGCTGTATGGATCACCCACCCCCCTGACCTCGATGTGAATGAAAGACTGACCCGTCTCAGTTTGGCCACCTCCAGCTCCAGCGCCTTCCGGCTCTCCTTGTACTCCTCGGTCAGTTGCTTGATCTGGCGGCCACACTGCGAGCTGTGGCGCAAACAAACACACACACACAAACGAGCGTCACCCAAACCACCTGAAACCTCCCCCCCCCCCACAGACAGACATCAAGGCTGGCGGCTACATTATTTACAGGGTGGAGCAAGCCACACACACACACACACACAACACACACACACACACACACACACACACACACACACACACACACACACACACACACAACACACACACACACACACACACACACACACACACACACACACACACACACACACACACACACACACACACACGGGTTGTTCTGTGGATGCTGATTCTTTGATCTCGTGTTCCATGGGCCAATGGGTACAGACAGACAGACAGACACACACACCTGGATGGATGGGGGGGTGCAAGACTCGTACCTCTCGTACTCAAGTCTTCTCTCCAGCGTGGTGGAGTTCTTCTTCACCTCCCTCATGTGCTCCTCCTGCTTCAGGAACTCATCTTTGATTTCCTGCAGCTGCTCTGCTCACCAGGGGCAGCGCCAGGAGGAAGTCAACACACAGGCATCAACACACTAGCTCTGCCGGGCAAGAAGCTCAGATTGCTCACAGCACAGAGTTCTGATTGGTTCAGAGTTGTCATGTTTCAGAGCTTGAAACTTCCCACGGTTCAGAGTACTGATTGGTTTAGAGCTCGAGACTTCCCATGTTTCAGAGTACTGATTGGTTCAGAGCTCGAGACTTCCCATGTTTCAGAGTACTGATTGGTGCAGAGCTCGAGACTTCCCATGTTTCAGAGTACTGATTGGTTCAGAGCTCGAGACTTCCCATGGTTCAGAGTACTGATTGGTTCAGAGCTCGAGACTTCCCATGGTTCAGAGTTCTGATTGGTTCAGAGCTTGAGACTTCTCATGTTTCAGAGTTCTGATTGGTTCGGGGTTGTCATGTTTCAGAGCTTGAGAATTCCCACGGTTCAGAGTTCCGATTGGTTCAGAGCTCGAGACTTCCCATGGTTCAGAGTTCCTATTGGTTCAGAGTTCTGATGGCTCTGAGGAGCTCAGAATGCTAATGCTTCAGCGTTCTGATTGGCCGAGGAGCTCTGCATTCTATTGGCTCAGAGCCCAAACGTTGAAAGCTCTAAAAGGTTCAGAGCTCACTCATTACCTTTTAAGCGCTGGATCTCCGTAATTTGGGTCGTAAAATCCTGGTGCAGCTTCATCTGGGAAACGGAGAATAGGAAAAGGTTTCCGGAGGTCAATAAAAATATCAGAAAGCCTGTTAGATAGGCAATTATATACACTATACATTAATAATTGAGTCCAAGAGATGCCATACACACGTGCCTTATATGTAATAAAATGTCCTTGCCTTGTCTGACAAGAAAAACTAAGAGACAAAAACTAACTAAACATAGACTGATATGCAGCCAATGTTTGGCAATATCCAATCGTTTATCATGAATATGCTGTTTATTAAATCGTGAACGATTGATTAACTAATGAAACAATAGCTCCAGCATTAATGCTGTACAAACATCAGGCCGACAGCTTTTATGATTGACCCTCTATGGTGGGTTGTACACTGTGAGAAGTCTCCATTAATATAACCACAACGTGAAGCAAAACAAACATAATGCGTTGTCAATTAAGGAAGTAGATTTCTTTTGCATGAAAAAAGAAAAAGCCTAAAGAGTAAAAAAGCCGGAGACACGTAAAAACTCTCCGTCGCTGAGAATGTAAAACAAATCCATTTCCCTGGAATGTTGTCTTCATTGATTTGTAGTGCGGCTGCCCGATGCCCATCAAATTAGCCAAGACGGTCGCCGTGGAGACCACTGGAGACGTGCTATTCTAACTGTAGGAAAACATTGGGGCGTTTCCACAGAACAACACTTATTGACACAGGAAACTCTGCGTCATTGTCCGACAAGGTGATGACTGGTCGTTTTGTCGTTTGCCATGCCACAGGCAGGCAGGCAGCAGCACGAGGCTCACATCCGTTTCCCAGAGCAACACCCCCCCCCCCCCCCTCATACTTCCTGTGCCACCTCAGTGCTCCCGACATACTTGGACATCTGTGGACAGCTGCGGTGGGAGAGAAACCTGCGCATACGATTATAATAATAATATACGATAATAATAATCGATACACTGACTGGCCGGCCCGGCCCTAGTCTACCGTTCCATTCGTGTTTCCATCCTGATCCACCCTCCATTACCGCCGCGACACGTTCGCCAAACCGGCCATAATAGACCGTCCTCCCGGTCAGGGTGGCCAGGGATAATGACATTAAACAGGCAGGAGCCCAGGAGGTAAGAGCGGTTGTCTGGCAACAGGAAGGTTGCTGGTTCGATCCCCGGGCTCCTCCCCCTTCTAGCTAAGTGTGGAGGTGTCCCTGAGCAAGACACCACCTAACCCTACCTGCTCCTGACATGTTGGTTGTTACCTTGCATGGTTGGCACCGCCGTCGGTGTATGAATGGGTGAATGTGAGGCAATAAATCGCTGTAAAGCGCTTTGGATAAAAGCACAATATAAATGCAATCCATTTACACAGACGTAAATTTGTGGACCCGCCATGGGTCACAGAGGGTAAAGCCAACACCGCACACACAACAACACAACACAAACACACGCCCTCCTTCAGGACGTGTGAACCAACAGTAGCAGGAAGGACGTGTCTGTTTGTTGCCGCCCTCCCACCCCCTGCATATCGTTATGTGCTGTAGCTATACGCAGTAGCCTCGCCAAAGTGTTGCTGTAGTTTGACTGTGTGTGTGTGTGTGTGTGTGTGTGTGTGTGTGTGTGTGTGTGTGTGTGCGCGCGTGTGTGTGTGTGTGTGTGTGTGTGTGTGTGTGTGTGTGTGTGTGTGTGTGTGCGGCGGTTTGAGCAGGATGTTGAGCTCCGTTTGAACAGGGCAGGGATGTTGACACAGAACACCGCTCACACACTCTCTCTCTCTCTCTCTCTCTCTCTCTCAACCCTCAGTACAGGAAGTGGACTACAGGAACCGATGACATCATCATTAAGATCATCATCATAACCAGCAGGAGGTGGGATTTATTTCCCGTAAAAAGGTCATCGAGTCTCGAGTACGTACAGCCAGGCCACCCGGAGGCGCCAACGATTAGCTCTTCTCTGGGGGTCTAGTGACAATCGTTGTGGAAATAAAAGTAAAAGGGATGTTTTCTGTCCTATCCTGTTGCCTCCCAGCTTGCCGAGCCACGTTGTTATATTGACAGTAACAACATGACCCACTCCTTGACTCATTGTTGTTGTTGTTGTTGTTGTTGTTGTTAGTGTCTGCAGAGAGGTGTTACTTTGAGCTTTTGTAAGCGATGTAGCTTACAGGTGATTAGCGTGGTGATCCCCCTGTTAATGGGAAGCAGTAACAAACCACCAAAATAAGTGTGTGTGTGTGTGTGTGTAAAGAAAATAAACGATTTTCTTTAACGATACCTGTCGACAAGAGTTAACAGATCAGATTTACCCGACGGCGTTTAAAAAGAACAAGTGCAACATTGTGTAATAACGCGTACAAATATTGGCCTACGCTTGCTCGGCCACCACTTCAAATTCAATGCGGCCCCACCTCTGTTTAAGTGCTGCTCGGCTATTGTGCAGCGAGCAGCCTTGCCGCCTAGTGTGTGTGCAGTGGGGATGTGTGTGTAAATAAAAACAAAGGCAGCTCGGATTTGGTCTGACACCAACCCTGCATTCCCTCCACACCCCCTCTCCTCCACCCAGCAGCTCGTTAGCATTACAGAGAGGGCAGCGTTAATCACACACACACACACCCAGACTGACTGACTGACTGACTGACTGACTGACTGACTGACTGACTGACTGACTGACTGACAGACAGACAGAACCAGCCAGCCGGGGGGGGGGGGGGGGAGGAGGGGGTACAGTCCAAGCCATGTGGACACTAGGACCCAGGGGAATAATATACAAAACAGCTGTCTGGCGTTCGTCTAAAGCAGCCTCCCATCACCACCACCAGCACCAAACCCAACACCTCCACAGAATACGTAACGAATCCACAATGTTACAAGAGGAACAGGTTGCAGTACACACAACTACTACTGCTGCTGCTGGCTGCTGCTAGGCCCACTACTAACACATACTCATGTGAGACAGCGCTAGATAATGGCTCAGCTCCAGGCCATTGTAAATTGCTCCAATCTGTTTATCGTCACTCGATTTCCACATGAATTGCAGTGCAGCGATCATTAGGATTCTTGGACGCTAGGAGCGGTCCGGGGAGCATGTTGTTTAAATTACACCGGCATGACCATTTAAAGCCATGCTTGAGGACACGTCAGACCAGACTGGTTGGACAGGTCTGAGGAAAGAGGCCTGTGCTGCTGAACGTGCTTGTTTGTACGTCTTGGCATTATTAATCGCACTGAGCATTGTTTCGCATGTTGCATGTTCTTAGATGTTGGTAATGCACTCATCCCAGCTCTTATCCCAGCTATTAAGCAGGCAACCTAGCAATTATGAAACTTGTTCTATTAGCCTTGCAATTATGAATGCTTGAAACCTGCTCTATTCTTATCTTTATGTACCACAGCGATATATTGCTGTCTCCTTCAACAAATGTACACTTTGAAGGTCGCTTTGTATAAAATCGTCTGCCAAATGCCCTAAATGTAAATGCAAATGAACAGCTAAGACCAATACTACAAACAAGTGCTTTTGCCCTCCACCAAAGGACAGGGGGTAGTTAGTTAGTACACTTTGTCACACTTCCGACCAACCCACCCCTAAACCCACCTGTAAGGCACTGACTGAACTATGAACAGTGAACAGTGAACTATGAACTAAACCTGTTCCACCTGACAGAGCGATATTTTCCCTGTTGACTCATAAATGGGTCACAGGGAACATACAAGTCGCATACCTCACATAGATTTCGTTAATAGCTCTGACTCAAATTAAATATGCTACCGTTTACAGCCGGCCAATTATACCTCACCAGGCCCCCCCCCCCCCCCACACACACACACACACTATGCCTAATCACAGAGGCCACGTTCCCTATAAATGTAGATGTTCAATGTTTCAGGTCCCCTTTCCAGAGTTCCCATAATGAGAAGTCATTTTTTGAGTAAACGGGATAGTGAGTGAGGTATACCGGTATGGTGGTGGTCGTGGTGGTCGTGGTGGTTGTGGTGGTGGTGAGACATTTGAAATAATGATCGTCATAGATTGTAGCACACTGTCCTGAGCAACCCTGATCCCCCAACCACACTGGGGGATTGGGTTTACCTGGGACACGCCCCCCTCGCCTGATCACCCAACCAGTCTGGGATGGGGGACATGGGGAGGGGGCGTGTCCCAGGTCAACCCAATAGTTGATGTGCAATGCCCTACATATATATATATTTTTTCTTCTCAGTATTACGTGCAATATTAATATTACTGCCAAACATCAACATCATGTGCAATAATATTATTAATATCATGTTATCTCTAAATATTACCTGTAATACTACCTCTCATCTCCTCTCATCATCATGTGCTATATTCTTAATGTCATGTCCAATACCTCTCCTACGTTACCTTTCAACATTATGTGCAATATTCTTAATATTCTTTCTATCAGGTGCAATACGTCCCCTAACCATTATTATTCTCACAGTATTACACTTCAATTATGACAAAGAGTTTTTGTGTGAATACCTTATCATGTATTATTCTGTTGATTTCTCAATTGTTTTATTGGACTGTATTGCTATGCAACCTGGCACAAGAATTTCCT
The DNA here is from genome assembly GCA_002895965.2 of Coryphaenoides rupestris. Taxonomy (NCBI): domain Eukaryota; kingdom Metazoa; phylum Chordata; class Actinopteri; order Gadiformes; family Macrouridae; genus Coryphaenoides; species Coryphaenoides rupestris. The sequence continues at coordinate 155,882 of PIJE02000857.1, forward strand.
TCAGGATTAATAAAGTTCTATCTTATCTTCTTATTCTTCTTATATGCATGACTACCTTGTCGTCCGTGCACTTCTTGATGAGCGTCTCCCGGCCCTGGATCTTGCTCTCCAGCACCCGGTAGTCGGCGTCCTTCTGCTCCGCCTGCTTGCGCTGCGCGTCCGCCTGCGCCATCAGCTCCGTGTTGCGCTTCTCCAGGCGACTGCGCGCCGCGTCCGTCCGCTTCACCTGCGCCCGGGCCTCGGCCGCCTCGTCCCGCAGCCGGCCCTGCTGCCGCGCCGCCGTCCAGTAGTTGAAGGACAGCACGGCCAGCACCACCGCCAGGGCCACCAGGAGCAGGGACGGCAGGCGGCCCCCGCGTCGGTTTGCGCCGAAGCCAATCATCATCTCCTCCTCTTCCTCCTCCTCCTCGGTGCAAACAAAGTACTTAGAAATAAATCAATAAAAATCAAAATAAAGCCACTGTGAGCCTGCCCTGTAGTCTCTCTCTCTCTCTCTCTCTCTCCCCCCCGCGGTCCTACCCTGACTTCATGCCGGTCAAAGATGAGGCGTGCAAGGGTCTGTCCAGCCCCGGACCAGTCAGTCAGTCAGTCAACCAGCCAGTCAGTCAACCAGCCAGCCAGTCAACCAGTCAGCCAGCCAGTCAGACAGTCAGCCAGCCAGACAGACAGTCAGCCAGCCAGTCAGAGGAGGGGTGTAGGGTGTAGGTCTCCTTACAGACCAGGATGCTCCTTCCTGGAGGCTTTCCTACTCGCTTTCTTCTTCTTCTTCTTCTTCTCCTCCTCCTTCCGTACACCAGTCCTGCTCCTCCTCCTCCTCACGCCGTGTCAACACCGCAGGGACGTGGCATCACGCAACGTGGAGGAGGAGACGTCTCGCCGGGAGGAGGACACCGCCGAGAGGTGTTACTTTGAGCTTTTGTAAGCGATGTAGCTTACAGGTGATTAGCGTGGTGATCCCCCTGTTAATGGGAAGCAGTAACAAACCACCAAAATAAGTGTGTGTGTGTGTGTGTGTGTGTGTAAAGAAAATAAACGATTTTCTTTAACGATACCTGTCGACAAGAGTTAACAGATCAGATTTACCCGACGGCGTTTAAAAAGAACAAGTGCAACATTGTGTAATAACGCGTACAAATATTGGCCTACGCTTGCTCGGCCACCACTTCAAATTCAATGCGGCCCCACCTCTGTTTAAGTGCTGCTCGGCTATTGTGCAGCGAGCAGCCTTGCCGCCTAGTGTGTGTGCAGTGGGGATGTGTGTGTAAATAAAAACAAAGGCAGCTCGGATTTGGTCTGACACCAACCCTGCATTCCCTCCACACCCCCTCTCCTCCACCCAGCAGCTCGTTAGCATTACAGAGAGGGCAGCGTTAATCACACACACACACACCCAGACTGACTGACTGACTGACTGACTGACTGACTGACTGACAGACTGACAGAACCAGCCAGCCGGGGGGGGGGGGGGGGGGAGGAGGGGGTACAGTCCAAGCCATGTGGACACTAGGACCCAGGGGAATAATATACAAAACAGCTGTCTGGCGTTCGTCTAAAGCAGCCTCCCATCACCACCACCAGCACCAAACCCAACACCTCCACAGAATACGTAACGAATCCACAATGTTACAAGAGGAACAGGTTGCAGTACACACAACTACTACTGCTGCTGCTGCTGCTGCTGCTGCTGCTAGGCCCACTACTAACACATACTCATGTGAGACAGCGAGAGAGAACCTGACGCTAGATAATGGCTCAGCTCCAGGCCATTGTAAAATTGCTCCAATCTGTTTATCGTCACTCGATTTCCACATGAATTGCAGTGCAGCGATCATTAGGATTCTTGGACGCTAGGAGCGGTCCGGGGAGCATGTTGTTTAAATTACACCGGCATGACCATTTAAAGCCATGCTTGAGGACACGTCAGACCAGACTGGTTGGACAGGTCTGAGGAAAGAGGCCTGTGCTGCTGAACGTGCTTGTTTGTACGTCTTGGCATTATTAATCGCACTGAGCATTGTTTCGCATGTTGCATGTTCTTAGATGTTGGTAATGCACTCATCCCAGCTCTTATCCCAGCTATTAAGCAGGCAACCTAGCAATTATGAAACTTGTTCTATTAGCCTTGCAATTGTGAATGCTTGAAACCTGCTCTATTCTTATTTTTATGTACCACAGCGATATATATTGCTGTCTCCTTCAACAAATGTACACTTTGAAGGTCGCTTTGTATAAAATCGTCTGCCAAATGCCCTAAATGTAAATGCAAATGAACAGCTAAGACCAATACTACAAACAAGTGCTTTTGCCCTCCACCAAAGGACAGGGGGTAGTTAGTTAGTACACTTTGTCACACTTCCGACCAACCCACCCCCTAAACCCACCTGTAAGGCACTGACTGAACTATGAACAGTGAACAGTGAACTATGAACTAAACCTGTTCCACCTGACAGAGCGATATTTTCCCTGTTGACTCATAAATGGGTCACAGGGAACATACAAGTTGCATACCTCACATAGATTTCGTTAATAGCTCTGACTCAAATTAAATATGCTACCGTTTACAGCCGGCCAATTATACCTCACCAGGCCCCCCCCCCCCACACACACACACACACACACTATGCCTAATCACAGAGGCCACGTTCCCTATAAATGTAGATGTTCAATGTTTCAGGTCCCCTTTCCAGAGTTCCCATAATGAGAAGTCATTTTTTGAGTAAACGGGATAGTGAGTGAGGTATACCGGTATGGTGGTGGTCGTGGTGGTCGTGGTGGTTGTGGTGGTGGTGAGACATTTGAAATAATGATCGTCATAGATTGTAGCACACTGTCCTGAGCAACCCTGATCCCCCAACCACACTGGGGGATTGGGTTTACCTGGGACACGCCCCCCTCGCCTGATCACCCAACCAGTCTGGGATGGGGGACATGGGGATGGGGCGTGTCCCAGGTCAACCCAATAGTTGATGTGCAATGGATGGATGGTGCAATGCCCTACATATATTTTTTTTCTTCTCAGTATTACGTGCAATATTAATATTACTGCCCAACATCAACATCATGTGCAATACTCTATTATTATTAATATCATGTTATCTCTAAATATTACCTGTAATACTACCTCTCATCTCCTCTCATCATCATGTGCTATATTCTTAATGTCATGTCCAATACCTCTCCTACATTACCTTTCAACATTATGTGCCATATTCTTAATATTCTTTCTATCAGGTGCAATACGTCCCCTAACCATTATTATTCTCACAGTATTACACTTCAATTATGACAAAGAGTTTTTGTGTGAATACCTTATCATGTATTATTCTGTTGATTTCTCAATTGTTTTATTGGACTGTATTGCTATGCAACCTGGCACAAGAATTTCCTTCAGGATTAATAAAGTTCTATCTTATCTTATCTTTCTCATTCTTATATGCATGACTACCTTGTCGTCCGTGCACTTCTTGATGAGCGTCTCCCGGCCCTGGATCTTGCTCTCCAGCACCCGGTAGTCGGCGTCCTTCTGCTCCGCCTGCTTGCGCTGCGCGTCCGCCTGCGCCATCAGCTCCGTGTTGCGCTTCTCCAGGCGACTGCGCGCCGCGTCCGTCCGCTTCACCTGCGCCCGGGCCTCGGCCGCCTCGTCCCGCAGCCGGCCCTGCTGCCGCGCCGCCGTCCAGTAGTTGAAGGACAGCACGGCCAGCACCACCGCCAGGGCCACCAGGAGCAGGGACGGCAGGCGGCCCCCGCGTCGGTTTGCGCCGAAGCCAATCATCATCTCCTCCTCTTCCTCCTCCTCCTCGGTGCAAACAAAGTACTTAGAATAAATCAATAAAAATCAAAATAAAGCCACTGTGAGCCTGCCCTGTAGTCTCTCTCTCTCTCCCCCCCGCGGTCCTACCCTGACTTCATGCCGGTCAAAGATGAGGCGTGCAAGGGTCTGTCCAGCCCCGGACCAGTCAGTCAGTCAGTCAACCAGCCAGTCAGTCAACCAGCCAGCCAGTCAACCAGTCAGCCAGCCAGTCAGTCAGTCAGACAGTCAGACAGACAGTCAGCCAGCCAGTCAGAGGAGGGGTGTAGGGTGTAGGTCTCCTTACAGACCAGGATGCTCCTTCCTGGAGGCTTTCCTACTCGCTTTCTTCTTCTTCTTCTTCTTCTCCTCCTCCTTCCGTACACCAGTCCTGCTCCTCCTCCTCCTCACGCCGTGTCAACACCGCAGGGACGTGGCATCACGCAACGTGGAGGAGGAGACGTCTCGCCGGGAGGAGGACACCGCCGACAGGCGAGAACCAAGCAGAGCCGGGATCATCGATACCCAGCCGGGTTCGATACCCTCTCTCTCTCACACACACACCCGGCCCTGTGATGTAGACCACTATGATGTAGACCACTATGGTGGAGATCACTATGATGTAGACTACTATGGTGTAGACTACTATGGTGTAGACCACTAGATGTAGACTACTATGGTGTAGACCACTATGGTACAGACCACTAGATGTAGACCACTATGGTACAGACCACTAGATGTAGATCACTATGGTGTAGACCACTATGGTATAGACCACTAGATGTAGATCACTATGGTGTAGACCACTATGGTATATATATTTATATATATTTTTATTACCATTATTATGTATATTGTGTGTCTATGGATGGAAAACATTTAAATCTGTATGACACAATAATATAGACAATAGGGCTCAATGGTGCCACCATCAGGCCGACCCTTTACATACAGCTAACCGTGTTATGATGGGAGGTGATGGTGAACTGACCTTGTGGGTCTTTTAAAATGATTTATTATGGACAGCCTGCTATTTATTAATGCTGCAATAATAATGAATACAGGTACTTATATCTGCCACTTGGACATATCTTACCGACGCATGGGTGGAGGAGGGTGCAACTGTAGTGGCATGAAGTTTATATTAATTACATTGATATGAAGAAAATTACAAATTATTTATATTGATTACCGATAATTCAGACCTGGAGGCACAAACACATACACATACACACACACACCTTGAGGCACACACACACATACCTGGACACACACACACACTCACAGGCACACACACACACACACACCTTGAGACACACCTGGACCTGGACATACCTGGAGGCACACACACACACACACACACACACACACACACACACACACAGGCACACACACACACACACCTTGAGGCACACACACACACACACACACACACACACACACACACCTTGAGGCACACACACACACACACCTTGAGGCACACACACACACACCTTGAGGCACACACACACACACACACACACGAAATCTGCTTTCCATAAGATTATATTTTAAAGCACGTCTCTCCTCTCGTGTCTCTTCTGAGTTACTGAAATCAAAGCGTTGGTTCGACAGACTGACGTCCCCTGCTGAGTGTCCCCTATAAACGCCACATAAACGGACACAAACCAACAGTTAGAAACTCATGTTTTATTAGAACACTGATGAGCATGGAAACACACTGAGGTAAGATAAATAAGCCTTTTAACCAGCGGCACAACTAAACATGGAGCTCCTCTCTCGTTCAGCTGGAGGAGACACGTCCGTACAATCTTCAGGTGCTCCCGTTAGCACCGAGAATTAATCAAATGTCAGCAAAAAACAGCAAAAAACAGCAACACGAAATTCCTTCTGAACTGAACGTTATCTGAAAAGAAGAAAAGAAGAAAAATGAACAAAACTCTCCAGCGGGAGAACATTCTGGGTTTGATGTTTGATGTTTCTTTTGATAGTTTTTATTTCTTTTTCGTCATTGTATTTTTTTTTCCGTAGAGAGCGAGAGCTACTGGTCGTGGGTTCGAATCCCAGTTTTGCTACCGTTCCTGCTGATGGGCGGAGCTGCTGCTGCTTGCTTCACATGGCACTGGGGGTGGTGGTGGTGGTGGTGGGGGTCGGGGGTCAGGGTGGGTGGGAGGGGCTAGAGATATCAAATCCAAGATGTATCCAAGATACTGTTTTTTTAGCACTTCTGTCTTCTGTTTGTGTCTCATTAAAACAGTCGTACACACAGAGCTGTCCAACTCCTATCTGAGGACATGTTGCTACGGTGTTTGCAATGCGCAAAATCCCGCGTAATACGTTGTTATCAACTGGTATCGCCAACAATGGCTAACCTGGCTCGAGCAAACCCAAGCACAGCAAGAGATTTCCTGGAGGCGTCCGTCTCGGTTTTCCGACTCGTCGTAATTGGAACGCGGTCAACTCGGGTGTGAGGTCATTCCCACCTCCGACTTCCGACTTCCGAGGTAAATGGAACGCGGCAAAAGACCTCCATCACACCGGGCTGAGTCATTCCGTTGTGATGTGGTGGAGGTGGTGGTGGAGATGGCGGTGGTGGTGGTGGTGGTGGTGGTGTTCGGGGGGTCAGAGAACCGTCTCCCTGGACGTGATGCTCCGTTCAGAGGAGGGGGGGGTGTGGCGGTGGTGGCGGCGGTGGTGGTGGGGGGGCGGGGCCGGGGGCGGGGCCGGGGGAGGGTCCGGGCTGCCCAGCAGGTGGGACAACGACGGGCGACTGGGACGACGCAGGGACGGGGACGAGCTCAGTGCGCCGCAGCTCTGCAGGTGGATGTCGTCATGGCAACACTTCCTGGACATGCCCCGGTTCCGCTGGGATTGGCTCATGACCTGCGAACGACACGGGGCCGAGGGAAATGTCGTTCAGTGGCTCTGGTCGTAGTTTAAGCATGCAAAAATATGATGAATTAAGACATTTGTTTGCCTGCTTGAAGGCATGCTAAAATTACTTGTAGGAATAGAGTCAAGTCAAGTCAAGTCAATTGTATTTGTATCGCACTTAATCACAGTTACAGTCTCAAAGGGCTTTACAGGCCGTATGATTATGGGGTCATGTGATTATGACACCCCCCCTAGCCCTATAGCGCCCCCTAGAGGGCAAGAAACGACTCCCTTAATTAACAAATCTGGAGAAGGAACTCAGAGTGGGGGATCCCTCCTTCCAGGGACGGTTCGGAGGGCAGTGGGTGTCATATGGGCATGAAAAGGGGTAACAAAGCATTACAATTACAAATAGAGTTGTCTTGTAGAATAAGACGATTGAGATGGTAAAATCGGTTCAAACATGAAGTTTAAAACTCCAAAACACAAAATATGTCAAGGCCCGTTGTAAAAGCACCATTGTAATGCAGAAAAGCAAACTAAAGAACTAGAATAGATGTGATCTACTCTAGTCTCGGTGGCTGTTCCTTTGTGCTACAAAGTATGACCTGCTATTTAACTTATCTTCCTGTTTCCCCGTCAACCACACTATTGATCACATGACCCGGGTGGCGGCGTCCGTCACCTGATCGATGACGTTGGCGCTGAAGATGGCCTCCTCCATGTGCTTCTCGTCCGACTGGATCACACACTTGATGGAGTTGACCACCTGCCTCACCTCCGGGGGCAGGCTGCAGCTCGAGTGCTCCAGGAACTTGGCCACCAGGATCTTGGTGTCCTTGTAGGTCTTGAGGTCGGCGAGGGAGTGCGGCCGCTCGTGGGTCGTGTGCGCGTGCGGCGTGGCCTTGCTGTGACCCGGAGGCTTGGAGCCGGCGGGTTCTGTTGCCGCGGTAACCGCATCTAGATAGATCAGATCGGATCAGAGAGAAACGACATACCGTAAAAAAAACCGCAATCGATTAAAAAGCGATTATAGAGTCCTATTTAAGTCTGTTTTACACGTTTAGACAAATACAGTCGTGGCCAGTTTCAATTAGAAGCCGGGTCAACGTTGATCTTTTATCTGGTTTCCATTGATGCTGCCAAGCGGTTTCTTTTTGTTTTGTTCGTTAAAAACGTGGCACAGAGAAAAAAGTACAACCTGAAATAGTAGTTTCCCAAAACATCTAATCATCGATTAATCCGAATGTAATCAGGTTCACGAATCTCAACAGCACTCTTCACGCTAGGCCCACCTGTTTTAATTAGATGAAGAATAATTAGCATGGATGTACGAACAGGCTTGTGCTCCTTTAAATGTCAATCAACTCAGTCCTGTTTCACAGTCAAGAAACCACGATCGACCGGATTATATTCACTTATGTCAGCACTTTCTTTAGGCATGTTGAGGTGGCGAAGGCTGCTCACACAAACAGTTTGCTCGCTCGGTAAGTGGATCGATAAAATGAATGAGAAAAGAGAAAAATAACCACAATCGTTCGCTATCACGTCTCTTGACAGACGAAGATAAAGCTAGACAACTCCTAGTCTAATCCCCAGTTTATATAAATAGCATTTTCCTGCACTTTGCTGAGCAAGCGTTTTGCGCAAAAGGAATTAAAGGCCTGTCCCAAACACAGGCCGCTTGAGTTCAGTGATTGAAGCAAATAAAAGTTGGGGCTATTCATTTAAAGCACGCACACGCTCTCTGGTGGTGTCTGTGGGAGTCAAGTCTAGCCAAGTCAAGTCAAGTCAACTTTATTTGTATCGCCCTTAATCACAGTTACAGTCTCAAAGGGCTTCACAGGCCATATGATTACGGGGCCATGTGATGATGACACCCCCCTAGCCCTATAGCGCCCCCCAGAGGGCAAGAAACGACTCCCTTAATTAACAAGGAAGAAACCTGGAGAAGGAACTCAGAGTGGGGGATCCCTCCTTCCAGGGACGAATAGAAAAGGAGTAACAAAGCATAACAATTATAAGCGACAAAGTACAAGATGAATGGAGAGAGTTCAGTAAAGGTTGGACGGTGGACTTGTACCTTCCAGGGGCGACGTCGTACCATCAGAGTCCCCAGGAGGAGCCTTGCTCCTGGGCTCGCAGTCACAGCCCTCCCCTTCGGAGGAGACGACCACAGAAAGACAGATCGTTATTCTGGTCAAGATCATGTCAGCCTTCATGTCGGTTTAAACGTTCTGCCTTGTGAACCGAGGATTTTAAACGTGTAGAGGTTGATATGTCATAAAAAACTGTAATTACTCTCTGAAAAGTTATAAAAAAAAACTGTGACTCTTAAAAATATATGCAGTTTAATTTGCCGTGGTTAATAATGATTACTTCTCAATACCATTGACAACTTGTTTTGTTTACTAAATATCTTCCCTATATTTTTCTTTAGGCCTATTCACTGCACATGTATTATTTTATTATTCTATTGTTTATTATTCTATTGTTATTATGAGGTTTTTGGTATTTTGAGCAACCTCTGGCAAAATAATGTCCTTCGGGATTAATAAAGTTCTGTCTCATCTCATCTTATCTTATTATTTTGATTTACAGATGTTACTCTTTAAAAACATTGAGTTGCGTAACATTTATTGTGTTTGACATGAAGTTTGCTTGGCGGGTCCCTCACCTCCGGGGGGGGAGGAGCAGGAGACGGGGTCGCTGGTGGAGCGCACCATGCGGGCCAGCCTGCGGTACCTCCGGCCCGCCCTGAACCCCCGCAGAGGTCGCTCCCCGCCGGGCGAGGAGCCGCTCCGCACCCCCGGCTGGGAGGAGGAGGAGGAGGAGGAGGAGGAGGAGGAGGAGGAGGAAGAGATGGTGGACGACGAGGGCGCCCACACGCTGAAACACAGCCGGGACGCGCCACGGGGCCGGGCCGGAGGAGGAGGAGCAGGGGGCGGCGGGGAGGTGGATGCGGAGGAGGAGGTGGTGGCGGCGGTGGTGGCGGCCCAGGAAGAGGCCAGCGAGGTGGGGGAGCAGGGCTGCGGCGGCGGCGCCAGCGTCACGGGCAGCGTGAGCTTCCGGCTGAACACCCGCGCCCGGATCAGGGCGTGGGTCGACGACGACGACGACGTCTTGGGCGGCTCCTCCGCGGCGTGTTTGGCCGACGCCAGCTCCTCGCACACGTGCACGGAGCGGGCGGAGCCGTGGTGGTGGTGATGGTGGTGGTGGTGGTGGTGGAGGCCCTCGGCGCGGTCGTCGTGGTCCAGGGTGCTGCCGTTGTCCGAGGACCAGTCGGGCGACTGGGTGTGCGAGGACTCGCTGTAGGGGGCGTCCCCCAGGCTGCCGTGCTGGTAGCCCCCGCCCCCCCGCGGCGCCGGCCCCGGGCCCCGCAGCTCCGGGGGGGCGGAGCCGTCGCACGGGGGCGCGGGGCGGTAGGGGGAGGAGTCAGAGGTCCCGCCCCCCGGCGCCTCCAGGGAGCAGAGGTCGTCCGAGGAGCTGTTGTCCTGCAGGTCGGCCAGCTCAGACACCAGGAGAGAGGCGCTGTCCACCGAGGCTGTAGACACAGACACACACACACACCATACACACACACACACACACACACACCATACACACACACACACACACACACACACACACACCACACACACACACACACACACACACACACACACACACACACACACACACACACACACACACACACACCACACACACACACACACACACACACACACACACGCACGCACCATTAACTCAACCTGTTTCAGTCTTCACAACAGAAGCATAACATGAGTGTGATTTGGCTGCCATGATGTGAATGTTGCATTGTGGGAAATCTTTAGGAGTCTTTACCCTGAGTACTGAGTCCTGCGGTGGTCCCCTCACACAGACTGGACTCGGTGGCTCGCTGTTCTATGCTGCTGGTTACCTTCACGCATACGCACACACATTTATATTCATGTGGCTATATTCCACAACACTATTAGAAGAGACTTCTGAGAGAGCAGACTCGAGAGTCAGTTTAATAGATTGCAGTTATTGTACAGACCGTTGATTCCTCTGTAATTCAAGTATTTCTTTGTATTTTATGGATTAACTAAGATTTGCTGTGATTAACAAACCTCTGCAAAGTAATCGTGGATAAAACTACTCTGGACTATCATAAGTCTCTCCAAGGTAAAAGAAATAGACCTGAGGAGACTTGCTGTAATATCACCGGTTGGCCTCTAGGTAGCACTAGAGCACCAGACAGGAGGTCCAGTGACACCCCACGGGGGGGCGGGGCCTGCTGCTGGGATCACAATTAGCTGCTTTAATTAGAACCCACGTCACGTGATAAACACAATCAGATATAAGCTCACATGGTGAGCAGACAACGTGTTCATCCACTGAGTGCTTCTATTAATGCAACAACAAATCCATTGTTTTATTGGGAAAAAGCCCATTATTAAACCCATTATTATTATTATTAAACCCCTGTTAATTTCACAGATATCACAGAGAGATTGTGATGTGAATGGAAAAATCTGTGGAGTGCACTAAAAGGAATATAATGACCAACAAGCAAATCATTTTTTTTTGTCAGTTACAGTATTTACAAAGTTTTCTCTGGTTTTGTCATTTCAACACAAATGTTTTGCATGCATTTGAACTCCATTGACCTCAATTATTTTGTAAATCAACAGTTAATAATGGAATAAGTTAAATGCAAGTACACATAGTTAATACGATTTTTTTTTTTTTAATTGACTATGAAAAAAAATGTATGTTTATTTGTGATATCGCTTATTTATTCTGTTTCAACATGTGAAGACATATCTGGTCTCTATAGATTAATGACCTGGACAGTGGAGGTTTACCTGGCTGGCGGGGGTGTGGCCTACCACAGACTCGTAGGGCGGGGGCAGGTCTGTGGGGTACAGCGTTCCCGGGCTGTTGATGGGAACGCCGTAGATGGCGCTGAAAGGAGAGTGGGGGAAGTCCAACTGGAGGCCTCTGTCCAAGGAAACAACCAGAATATAACCATGGGTAAGAAAACTACCAGAATATTATTGTCAGAAAACCTTGTGATGGGTCACAAAAAACTGAACATTATGACAGGTCAGAAAACCAGAGGACCATATCCAAAACGAAATATCTGTCAACAAAACTGAATATACTCAACTATAGGTCAGACAATGTATAAAATGGACTTAACTTTGGGTCAAACAAGTCAAAAAGCAACCATGTATGGGTAAAATAACCAACTGCCAAAATATGCCAAAATTCCCAGAAAGCAAAGAACCACAATCGGAATAAACTGAACATTATGTCTAAAAAGACAAAACAAAACAGAATATACTAGGCCATAGGTCAGGTCAACACAATTAACAAGATATCAACAATGGAAATATAATTCCGTGAAAACATATTTTTCATCCGCTTTCTATTTTAATGCATTGTTTTACACAGTTACCTACCCTCCAAGACACCACATACACGCAGGCCCTGGTGATATCTGTCTTCTTACTTTATCCTTATGCCTCCGTGTCCTTTAACTTTAAATCAAACATATTCCTCAGAATAATCCCTGAAGCTTATCTCAATCCCATGTGCGCTATAACATGGTTTTATAGGCTGCCAATTAAGGATGTGTAGCCAGGCGACCAATCCTATCTTCTAATTACAATCCCGTGTAAAGCAACGGCGCGTGGAAGATGGCCGACATTAGTATCCACCAATCACCTGCCGCCTGGCGATGTCATGACTCACAGCGATGGGCGGGGCACTTAATGTCTCCAGGCCTGTTTGTATTTATACCCCCGCGGCGTCTCAAACCACCACGGCTCCCGGCCAATCAGTCACTCCCTTTGTCTCTCTGTCACTCTCTCTCTCTCTCTCTCTCTCTCTCTCTCTCTCTCTCTCTCTCTCTCTCTCGTGCTATGCCGCTCTCTCCTTGTTGTGTTGCAATCTCTCTCTTGCGCTCTCTATCTCTGTTTGTCTCTGTATCTCATTATCTCTCTCCCTTTGGCTCTCGATCTCTCTCTCTCTCTCTCTCTCTCTCTCCCTCCCCCCTCTCTATGTCTCTCTTGCTATGCCGCTCTCTCCTTGTTGCAATCTCTCTCTTGCACTTGCTCTCTCTCTCTCTCTCTGTTTGTCTCTGTATCTCATTATCTCTCTCCGTTTGGCTCTCTCTCTCTCTCTCTCTCTCTCTCTCTCTCACACTATGTCATTATGTCTCTCTGCCCGTGTCCTTCTAAACAGAGGGTGTCCCAGCCCCCCTTCTGATGACATGTCATGTAGCTGCTGGGTTACGAGGACATCTGAGCATCCTCAGATCTCTCTCTCTCTCTCTCTCGCCACTCCCGCTCGGCCTCGCAAAACAAGGCATGTTGGGAAATCAACTCTACCGTCTTGGTTCGCCACGCGTGTGTTTTTTTAAAAATAAATCAACACGAACATCCACCGGGGAACTCTAATATATATTTGTGCAGAGTGTTATTTAGTTATTTATTCAACATTATGGAGGAAATGTCAAGCAGGGGATGTGGGTGTGTTGCTATTTCTGTCCCTGTCTCGTTCGCGTTTCCCGTCTGTCTGTCTGTCTGTCTGTCTGTCTGTCTGTCTGTCTGTCTGTCTGTCTGTCGGTCTGTCTGATCTTGTGTCTTGACTCTCTTCATGTCCCTGGAGGGAACGACAGATAGCATACTGTATATATGTGGGTGTTTGTATCCCTGTCTCACCCTTTCCGGAGTACAAACACGTAGTACAACAACTCACATAGCTTCACCTCTCGTTTGTTATCCCCGTCTCGGTCTCTCTTTCCCTCTCCCACGACACGACCGTAGACGTGGTTACAGGACACGACGCGCAAACAAGACGTCTCCAGCGGTACAAACACGAGCACAACGCCTCACAGAGCTTCACCTCTTGCTGTCGTTTTCGAGGGAATCGTTTCAAATCTCCTGCAGCTACCAGCAAGCCCCAGATATTTTCCTCATACTCCATTGAGTCCTGATGTGAGTCCGTGAACTGCAAGACGTGAGCGGGCGGGAATCTGCAGGCCCCGGTGAGCGTTGATCAACCATCGGCAGAGGCGGCCTGGTATAGTAACACGCCTGGATTGCCTACACTTTGTTTTTTTTGTGAGACAAGAACATTTTTGTAAAGTACTTGGTGATGGTGATTCACTGTTAATGACTTGTCCACAAAACTCTACACCATTACTGACTGAATAGATTGATTTCCAAAAAATGCGCACGAGGAGGGTCCTTTTGCAGGTAGGGTTAGGGCGTTTTGCTCAGGGACACCTCGATCAACCAGCAACCTTCCTGTTGCCAGACAGCCGCTCTCATTACCTCCTGAGCCCCTGCTTTGGAACAACGACAAAAAATGCGACGACGGGATCATCCGGCATGCATGTTCATCGCAGGTGTGAACCGAGGGTGTGCTTCTGTTCTGTCTCACTCCACCGGTCGAGCGCGGTGGGGGGGGAACACAGCCAGGGTTAGGGTGAGGGGATTCCACTCCCACTGGGGGTGTGCCACCCATGGCTAACAACAAAATGCACGTGCTCTTTTGGACACAAAAAGTGTCCGTATTTGAAGAGGACAATCTGAAGGCCACGCGGATGAAACCTCCAGGGACACGTACACACTGCTTGAGGTCTCCCGCTTTATTTATTCATCCGTTCTGGAATCCACCGGCTCGGCATCGCGTCGTCCTCCCGCTTCACCGATCTGCGGGTAATGCGGCGTAAAATGCACATCGAGGAGACGCGGACAGCCTCCCCGGCGGTGTCGGGGGTGGCGGTGGCGGTGGCGGCCACGGCTCTGATTTGCCACGCATGGCCGCCCTCACAGGTGATTGTAACTCATTTGCGGATGAATGCGCGGCTCGCGCGAAAAGGTCACCGTCGACGTCAACGCCGCTGCGGCGCTGCTGCTGCAGTCCCGGAGAATACAGAACGGTAACGCGCCTCCATTATCCTGCATCTTGTAGGTGACTCATGATTCAAGGTGGGGGGAGGAGGGAACAAAAACAAATTCTCTTCACGGACAGCGAGGTCTGTACATCGAGCACAGCACTGCACAAAGAACTGTCTCAGCCCCGACTATCTCAGTCTATCTCAAACCATCCTGGTTCCCTAAACAACGTTGTGACGCAAACTTTCCTTCAGATTGATCTTCTGGATTATTCTTCGGGTATCAAAATGTCCCCGTGAGACTGAGACAGAGAGAAGAATAGTTTCATAGCGTCATGGTTGCGACTTTTTGAGTTTGTTTTGGTCTAGTTCTGTATTTCTATGTCTATTGTGTTCCCTGTCTAGTTGTTCTAGTTCTATGTTTGCCATCACACGTCATGTCTGCTCCCAGCTCCCATCTGTACATCATCACCCCTCATGTCTCTACTCTATATCTATCTATACTACAGTATATCTATACTATATCTATACTCTATATAAGTCTCGTTCCCCAGTCAGTCCTGGTCGCTTCATTGTTTCCTGTCATGTGTTCTGTTTTAGTTTGAAGGGCTTTTGTCTTCGTTTATCCACGTCACCTGTACCCGTTTATGAATTAAATACGTATTAATAAATAATCCTCATCACCTGCCTGGCTGCCCTGCGCTTGGGTCCTCAACACACCACCCACCGTGAGACAGAGAGCGCTGCTTCAGACGCACGCTCCGTCTCCGTTTCCATTTTCATAATTTGCTGAAAAGTTATCAGCAGAAACACTCTGACTCCCTCGTATAGAAGTCAGCTAAGCGTGGCGAGGCGGCTCCCCTTGAAGCCTCTCTCCTCTCTCTCGGGGATAAAGGCGAACAACGGCGGCACTATATACAGTAGCCACGTGGCCACGGGTCACGGTCATACGCGATGCTACGTACCTCTGTCCGTCCATGGAGGGGGTGCAGGTGTACTCGGGGGGGTAGTAGGGGGGCGGGGGGATGGGCGGGATGAACTCGTCGAAGTCCAGGGTCTGGTGGAGGATGGTGCCGTGGGGGGTCACGCAGTCGGCGTTGAGGGCCCGGCCGCGGTGAGGCATGAACTGGAAACACACGACGGAGAACGTGGATGGTCATCATGTGACCAGCAAATGGGTTAGAGACCACGCCCCCCTTGCATTACATTAGCTCGGCTCACACCTTCACAGTCATCGCTGCCTTCTCTCCGATCTCCCACAAAACCAGCACAACTGTTATTTTATTTTACACTGGCGCTCATAAACAGGTGTGTAACGGTAGCTTGTAACAGCGTCAGACCTCTCGCACTTCGCTTTTATTTGAGCAGTCATTCACGTCGGGAGCTTGTCGCCGGGCTGGTTTTGTCTATTTTAACGGCCTGTTAGCAGGCGGGAAAAAAACGTAACTCAATTTAAACAATCAAAGAGGGTGATTAGAGCATGTGTGTGTGTGTGTGTGTGTGTGTGTGTGTGGTGTGTGAGAGTCTAAGACACACACACACAAGCACACACACACACTTCCTGAATACTTGACTTTAATGGAGATTAACATGACATGTCCGATATCAGATATTTTTTAATTATTTTTAAATAATCCATCTAACACACACACACACACACACATCTCATATCACATATTTTTAAATCATTTAAAAAATAATCCAGACAGCCAGACGGCTGACGGCGGGTGACGGCTGTGATCTATTGTCTTGTAAATAAAGTTGCGGTTGAGCGCCACCCACCATCTGCAGCAGGTCTGTGGACACCATCTGCATGCAGCACATGGCGGTGGCGAGCGCACACACAATGGTGGAGACGACGTTGAGGGCGCACACACTGAACAGCAGCTCCTAGGGGTGAGACGGGGTGAGAGAGAGAGAGAGAGAGAGACAGAGAGAGAAGAGAGAGAGGAGAGAGAGAGACAGAGAGAGAGAGAGAGAGAGCGAGAGACAGAGAGACAGAGTGAGACAGAGGGAGGGAGAGAGAGAGAGACAGAGAGGCAAATGAAGAAAAAAGGTGTGAAGTGTTTGAAGACTGGAGACACAGCAGAGGGTAAGTGATGCAAGGTGGCAATCACATCATCACCAAGGTAACAGCAGGATTACAGCGGTGACATCATCACCACGGTAACAGAGCTGGATTACAGCGGTGACATCATCACCACGATAACAGAGCTGGATTACAGCGGTGACGTCATCACTACGGTAACAGAGCTGGATTACAGCGGTGACGTCATCGCCACGGTAACAGAGCTAGATTACAGCGGTGACGTCATCACTACGGTAACAGAGCTGGATTACAGCGGTGACGTCATCGCCACGGTAACAGAGCTGGATTACAGCGGTGACGTCATCACCACGGTAACAGAGCTGGATTACAGCGGTGATGTCATCACCAAGGTAACAGAGCCGGTTGACCGGGACCAGATATCATCGCCAAGGTAACAGGGCTAGATAAGATGATGCCGTTGGGTTCATCACTATGGTACCAGATCCAGGTGAGGAGACGGCTGTGATGTCAACGCTAGCTAGTGTGATGTTCAATACACACACACACACACACACACACACACACACACACACACACACACACACACACACACACACACACACACACCACACACACACACCACACACACACACACACACACACACACACACACACACACACAAACGGAGTGTGTCCCTTTTTAAGCCATCACGACAAATCCAAATGCTTCAATTAAATGAAATATAATAAAATCATGCTACAGCAAAATATATTGGTTTGTCCATTATTGATCCCACATGTCATGATAAACAACCCGCTTTGGAATTTCACAAATAATTTAGTGAAATTTGCCTGACGGCTACTGATAAATCTCAAATAACACAAATGGGATTATGGGATTATGTGTTTTTGTTTTACATATTAGAAACGGCGACAATAACAAACAGCTCTAGCAGAGGCGGGAAAACGCCACCGGTGCAAATATGTCGCGTACAACAAGGTTCCCGTCTCTACTTAACACAGAAGAGATGCGACGTTTTAATGCGTTCCCGTCTGTCAGATCAATCTCATGCGCTCCGTCTGCCGCTGGCTTAAAAACATGCGGGAGTCGTAAGGATTCCCCACGTAAAACATTCAAACATTCAAACATTCAAACATTCAAACAAAAAACATTAAAACATAAAACATCGCTCAGTCGAGGAGGGAGGCGTCGGCTGTCCCTCACGCCCCGCCCACCGCCCGCCGTTCAATCCTGGAGGTTTAACTACTGCTGCTGGGTCTGGAGCCGACCC
Source organism: Coryphaenoides rupestris (assembly GCA_002895965.2). Classification (NCBI taxonomy): domain Eukaryota; kingdom Metazoa; phylum Chordata; class Actinopteri; order Gadiformes; family Macrouridae; genus Coryphaenoides; species Coryphaenoides rupestris. The sequence continues at coordinate 173,761 of PIJE02000857.1, forward strand.
CTGACCCCTGACCCCCGTCCTCCGAAGCAGCCCACCCCCGGGTGCTCCTCCTCCTCACCCTCCTCCTCCACCCTGCTCCTCCACCCTCCTCCTCCTCAACCTCAACCCTCCTCCTCTCTACCCTCCTCCTCCTCAACCTCCACCCTCCTCCTCTCTTCCTCCTCCTCCTCCTCCCCTCCTCCCTCACTCCTCCTCCTCCTCTTCTATTCCAGCTTCTCTTCTACCTCCTCTACAATCCTCCTTCCTCCTTCCCTCCTTGGGGGGGTGGAAGCCAGACCACCCCACAACCACGTCCCCCCACCACCCCCCTGGACCCCCACCACCCCCCCTGGACCCACACCACTGCACTGGACCCACCACCCCCCCTGGACCCACACCACTGCCACTGGACCCCCACCACCCCCCCTGGACCCACACACCACTGCATGGACCCCCACACCCCCCTGGACCCCCAACACCCCCCTGGACCCACACCACCCCCCTGGACCACACCACCGCACTGGACCCACACCCCCCCCCCTGGACCACACCACCACCCCTGGACCCACACCAGCGCACTGGACCACACCACCCCCCCTGGACCCACACCACCCCCCCTGGACCCACACCACCCCCCTGGACCCCCACCACCCCCCCTGGACCCACACCACCGCACTGGACCCACACCACCCCCCCTGGACCCACACACCCCCCTGGACCCACACCACCACCCCCCTGGACCCACACCACCCCCCTGGACCCACACCACCGCACTGGACCCACACCACCCCCTGGACCCCACCACCCCCCTGGACCCACACCACCCCCCTGGACCCACACCACTGCACTGGACTCTGGGGGGGGGGGGGGGGGTGTAGACACAACAGGCCACGATCTTGCGCTGCTAACCCCGTATATGCCCCATATATATTTTATAATATATAAAATAATTTTATATATTTTTGATTAAACATCCCACATAACTCCGAGCATGTGACTTGACCCCCCCAGCAGTTAATTACCCGGCGGCGGCGGCGGCCAACAAACGTTTTAAAGCATCTTATAGTCTTTATAAGCGACGGCGGCGGCCGACGTGATCGCTCCTCTCGTCTCGGCGCCGC
>PIJE02000857.1:182360-191573 GCA_002895965.2 Coryphaenoides rupestris
CACCTCCTCTTCCACCTCCTCCTCCACCACCTTCTCCTCCACTCCTCCTCCTCCTCCTCCACCACCTTCTCCTCCACCTCCTCCTCCACCACCTCCTCTTCCACCTCCTCCTGCACCCCGTCCTCCTCCACCACCTCCTCCTGCACCCCGTCCTCCTCCACCACCACAATCCATTGAACCCCCCACACTTCCCCGAGTCTCAATTATCTTTCTGACAATTCTGCTAATATCGAGGCCATTAGGCCCGATGCAAAGAGCCTTTTAAGAGTTTTAAATGATAGTTGAACTGCAACAGGAAGGGCTTAAAACTGACAGCCGCTAATGATAATGGTGCTTTCTCTGAGCGTCGGACGGAACGATGTAAATCACCCCCCACCCCCTGCGCCGGCGTCGCTCGCCTCGCCTCGGGATTTATCGGCCGGGACCCCGCGACCCGGAACCTCGGATATTAACGCCTGGCCACACTCCCCGCATAACTCACTGCAAATAAAATAAGACGTCGTAAGTAAATGGACTGCGTTTATTTGTTTTATGATGTCTAGCTGCTAGCGCCACTCCAAGCGGCATTAGATTTCATTTAATTTAATTTCATTTAATTCTTATTGATCTCGGGCGCCTGGTTCCACACAGGCGCGGTGCGAGGGGACAGCCGGCACACCGGGACGAGGGCAGTTAAGAGTTAAGTGTCTTCCTCAAGGACTCAGTACCGCCCCCCCCTCAGCCCCTCACAACCCTCGTCCGATATGAAGCTTGATATTAAGATTTGCTATTTCGACAATCTTATCCAAAGCGACTTGCGGTGAATTCCAATTCAGGACATTAAGCAGCGGGTAGTGGACCAGTCAGGGTATCTCGCTCAGGTCGACTAAGGACATTGGGAATCGAACCCAGAACTTTTCGGCCGGGGAGTCGAACACCGTAACCCCTACTACATCCTATCCTGGTGCCCCCTGATATAAAAATACTAACGTGTCTGTAACAGCTTTTCATCTTGAAACGTCAACTCTTCAGGAAGAGAGCGAGAGTGGAAAGTGTCGCGTTGTGTGTGTTTATAGCGTCGTCATGGCGGCCAGGAGTAGGAGGAGTTTTAACATGAATCTCAGAGTCACACATGAAGAGACGGGGTTGTAGACCGTCAGTCCACACTAAGCCTGCGCTGTCCGTCACTGAGAACTGAGCTTCTTGAAAAACGTTCAACAACAAGAGGACACGTTCACCTGAAAATGACGGCCTTGTGTCACGATGTCCCATAATAACACCGTCGCATAGTCTGGGTGTTTTGGACGAGTCTAGATAGCACAACAACAGACCACTGTCTGCCCACTGTCTAGTTTTATGTCCGAGCAAATGTAGAATGACAAAGACACTTCGTAGTAACAAATGCTGCTCATATAATAATACATTTAATTTATATAGCGCTTTTATAGATACTCAAAGACGCTTTGTATGACATAACAAAGACAAAATATTGTCCTAAAAATATCAGTAAACGGTTACAGCAAAACGATCAAGCGCATAGATAGGACAGCAGGAAGTATCAACAGTACAGTACGAGCGTGTACACAAAGACAAAGAAGCAAACGCGATGGCTTGCCGCTTTGCATATTGGCACGCGGTGCGCTTACAGATGAACCGTTTGATGGCGACGACTTCGGCGACAACGACAAAGAGGAGGAGGAGGATAGCGGGAGGAGGAGGAGGAGGAGGAGGAGGAGGAGGATAGCTGGAGAACGCCGCCCGCGTTGGCAACACACCGTTTTAAAACGAGGCTTCCTCTGTGTGCCCCGGCCTCGTCGCCAGCTGAGTAACAGTCTATTATAACGCTCGCTGGCTGGAGTAAATAACACCCAGCTGGGGTGGACCAGCAAAACAGCCCATTTTCAATCAAAGCCGAGGCAATCTCGGGGAAAAGCAATCGAAGTATGAAAATCCTCACCCCGCCGCGCCGCCGCTCCTACATTGTATACACATCGACCCCGGGTCCTGTTTGTTTGGAGCGCCGTTAACGGGTGACGGTACCTTTGGCCGTCCGCTAAACACCCTCGACGCTCGCGACACCGGATCGACCGACCGACAGTCTTGAGCTGACCCCCAGACGCATCATGAGAACACACACACACACACACACACTCACACACACACACACACACTCTCTCACACACACACACACACACACCCCCCCATCTCTCTCTCTCTGGTGTCTCAACACAGATGTGTCCCATAGAATCTCTCTCTCTCTCTCTCTCTCTCTCTCTCTCTCTCTCTCTCTCTCTCTCTCTCTCTTGCGTCGTGTGTGTGTGTGTGTGTGTGTGTGTGTGTGTGTGTGTGTGTGTGTGTGTGTGTGTGTGTGTGTGTGTGTGTGTGTTGTGTGTTGTGTGGTGTGTGTGTGTGTGTGTGTTTGGTGGCTGGTTTAAGCAGCCTCACCTGGCCGGAGTCTGCTAGAGTCTGGGGCTGCAGGGTGAGGCTGCTGCACACCTGTGGCGCAGCAGCCTCAGGTCAGCCGTCACCACACACACACACACACACACACACACACACACACACACACACACACACACACACACACAGTATACAGTATACCAGCTGCTCTGTCTTCAAACAACTACAAACTCTGCGACAATAAATGGCTTTATTCAACTTCAAGCGCCCGTGTTCTGATATTGGAGGAGCCAATCGTGAAGCCGCTTTATGTGTCGGGTAGCAGAGACGCGGTGACAATAAACGTGTTAACAAAGGTTCTTTTAGAAACCACAGCGATGCTACAAAACAAGCGACTGAAATAACAATAATATACGTGTCTCGCGACGAGAACAAATCTACAGCCTGAACTTTATTCTGGAAAATGCTCCCGACTTCCTCTGCTGGGGATGGAAAATGTTAGCATAACAATGAGACAATATTTAATTTAAATGATTTCTGATAATTACGATGAATTCCTCAAAGGGACGTTGGTGACGCAATGTAATGAAACAAAGATATTGTGTGTGTGTGTGTCTGTGTGCGTGTGTATCTGTGTGTGTGTGTGTGTGTGTGTGTGTGTGTGTGTGTGTGTGTGTGTGTGTGTGTGTGTGTGTGTGTGTGTGTGTGTGTGTGTGTGTGTGTCTGTGTGTGTGCGTGTGTGTCTGTGTGTGTGTGTGTGTGTGTGTGTGTGTGTGTGTGTCTGTGTGTGTGTGTGTGTCTGTGTGTGCGTGTGTGCGCGTGTGAGTGTGTACGTGTTTCCTCGATGGAAACCATCAGAGCACTAATTAGCAGATAGTTAGTAGAGAGAGGGAGGAGAGAGAGAGAGAGAGAGAGAGAGAGAGAGAGAGAGAGAGAGAGAGAGAGACTACAGAAGAGTGTGCTGTGTCTGAAGACCGGAGACACAGAGCAGGTGAATGACGGGAGGAGGTAATGATGCCATCGCCACGGTAACGGCGCCCGTTGACAGCAGTGATGTCATCACTAAGGTAACAGCTGGATTACAGCCGTGACCTCATAAACCCCTTTTAATACCGAGGTCCCGGAATATCACCGTAACGAGCTGCAGGTTAACACGTCATCGCTCGACACTTTTGAAAAGCATAAATTAGCCTTTAGCCTTTTTGCACAGACGCCGATGCTATGCTACGCTACGCTTTGCTACGGAACACAAACACAACGATTCCCGTGTTTGTAGGTTTTAACACAGAAGGCGAGTCTGGATAGAAGACAACGCAACAGTCCTACGTTGAAAAGGCTGTAAAGGAGAGAGAGACAGACCGGGAGAGAGAGAGAGAGAGACAGAGGGAGAGAGAGAGAGAGGAATAAAAGAGAGAGATGTCGGTCTCATCGTTATGTCGATTTTGTTCGTTTCAGAGGCCGAACTTTCGGGTGGTTTTCGGTGACGGACAAACGGCGTCTTAGTGTGAACAGAGGCGAGGTTTGCCGTCAGACGTCATTCGCTGTTCGGGACTCTGGGGGCACGCCTGAAGGACCCGGTGCCTTAAAGGGTGTCTTAAAGCCCTTTCTCTTAAAGCGAGACCCACATGCGGAGGGAGAGCACGGGGGACACGAACCCCACAAGTGAGGCTTAAACGACGTCGGGGGACCGGCGGGCGAGGCAGGAGTCGTTTTTTTCGTTCGCCACTAAAGCGAGCGATCACATAAAGTGGAGTCAGTGACTAAGTGGCTAAGCAGGGAGCTTTGTGCTTGAAGATGGCACATGACACGCAGAGAGGGCTGCATCTAAATATAAGTGTTTAAGGAAGTGTGTTCACCTAAAGTGTGAAGGGGGGCTTCAGGGACCCAAAAGAGTCTGAAAGCAGCTCCCCCCTGACGAGAGCATCATCCAAAATTCTGAGGGAAGAAAAAAACACCCAAACTTTCTGTCCTGTTTTCTACTTAACTCCCCTGGTTCTACATTTAGACCTTTTTGTGATATTTTGAAGTAAAGAATGTTTCAGAATGATCCCTCAGAGAGAGGAGAGAGACACTTCTCGGCTGTTGTTCTAGACTTTAATGTCTCAGGAACCTCGGGAACATTGCTCTAAAACACTGTAATGGAAACTATCGTCTCCTTAAGTCTGTCAGAGTGCAAGAGTAATGAAGCAAGAGCTGCGGCTTGGACATTAAAACACTTCACTGTGGATCCCAGATCAACCGCGCTTATTCAGAGCAAGTTGGACCACAAGATGTTTCGAGTGGTCCTCTCATAGGTCCTCAGACTTGGGTTGCAGGTGACTTGGGACGCGTGGAATACGCTCATTGTGTGCGTGTGTGTGTAAATGTGGTGTGTTGTTGTGTGTGTGGAATTCGTGTGTGTGTGGGAGTGTGTTTAATCAGTATGAATATTGGTATGCAAGTGTGTCTGTGAGGTGTGAGTGTCTGTCCTTGTGTGTGGTGCGCGCTGTACAGCGTGTATGTGTGTGTGTGTGTGTGTGTGTGTGTGTGTGTGTGTGTGTGTGTGTGTGTGTCCGATGGCGTTAAGTATTCTGGTATGAATGCTGTAAGTCAACACACTTATCATTGTTATCTGGAGATTAAATTAATGACATGCGAGGTGTGTCGCCTGTATGTATGAGATTCGTGTGGTGTGTGTGTGTGTGTGGTGTGCTGTGTGTGTGTGTGTGGTGTGTGTGTGTTGTGTGGTGTGTTGTGTGTGAATGTGTGTGTGTGTCAGTGGTGTGTGTGTGTGTGTGTGTGTGTCTCACCAGTTGGCAGTCTTCTAGGGAGTTGACCAGCTGAGTCGTTCTGACAGGACAGGATGGAGCCGGCCAGGTTCAAGCATCACAACACACCGCCGATCAGACAGCATTGAAGATAGGTGATCAGGGGGGGGAGAGGGAGGAGAGGAGAGAGAGAGAGAGAGAGAGAGAGAGAGAGAGAGAGAGAGAGAGCGAAGAGAGAAGAGAGAGAGAGAGAGAGAAGAGAGAGGAGGACGAAGAGATCGAGAGAGAGAGAGAGAGAGAGAAGGAGAGAGGGAGACAAAGGGAGAGAGAGAGGGGGAGTGGAAGAGGGAGACAAAGGGAGAGAGAGGGGAGGCCGTGAGAGAGAGGAGAGAGAAGAGAGAGAGATGGAGAGAAGAGAAAGAGGAGAGATGAGAGAGAGAGGGACGAAGAGAGAAAGGAGAGAGAGATAGTGAGAAGGAGAGAGGGGACAAAAGGAGAGAGTGGAGAGGGAGAACCAAGGGAGAGAGAGGGGAGAGAGAGAGAGAGAGGGAGAGAGAGAAAGAAGGAGAGAGAGAGGGAGACAGATAGAGACAACAATAGTAAATGTAAAATCAACTTCTTTGTGTCCCAGGGAATGCTAAAATGTATGAAAAGGTTTTTTACTTAAAAGAATATTTATCATTATGCATAGATTTTTCCACTGTCTGTCACAGCAGAGAATTCTATTAAACAGACAAAATGAAATGAAATGAGTAAATGTAAAATGAAGTGCTGGTTTATGTAAATGAGCCTCCATCCCTGATTGACAGGAGGGGCGTGGCCTAAAAAACAGCGTTACGAGGAACCACAAATGTCCCCACAGCAGGACTACGTCCACCGAGCTTCACGCGGTTCACCTCCGACTGCAGTTCACCTCATTTCCATTTTGCCATGCACAGCACTTTCCCCACTTCTCTGTGTGTGTGAGGATTGATATGTTCACCCGCGGGCTCCTAGCAGCGGCTATTAGCATCGATGATGTTATATGATACCTCTAAAAGAAAATGCGCAATCTATGGTGTACAAACTGTTCACAGCGCTCATTCACGTGGACATAGAACCCGCTCTCCTCGACGCTCTGGTTCTGATGGCCTTCCAACTCAAAGTTGTTTAGCATTCTCTAGCATTCTGTAATGTTGACACGAAGAAAGTTCTTGAATCATCGATTCTTTCTCTGAATCTTCAATCTGGATTACATACCTTGAAATACAATTACAATCGAAATTAGCAGTTCAATGCGAACCGAAGCCTCCCTCCATCATTAGTATAGACGTGCACTTGTTTCAGGGCTCTGGTCACCCAAATGAGCCTTCTTGATAAGATACTGTGAAATAAAACCTAAGATTCATATTTAATGTATAGTGTGGGCGACGGCAAAAAAAGTCATTCTTTCAGGACAATTCTTTTTTTTTGCCCACTTACTACCTACTACTACTTAGAATTCTAACACCCCAGGTTGGGTGAAGGGGTCTCTGACTCCGCGCCGCCACGCCCCAGGCTGCTAACGTTAGGAATATAAATCTTACTCTTCACTCGTATTCATGCAGCCTATATGGGTTAGCCAGCTGAGACAATTTTCCCCTCTTTTTATTAATTATTCCTTGAAGCAGACAGAAGGAGGGGAATGTTTTGGTGGCGCTAATAACGGCAAAGCCCAACTCCTACTTCCACCTCCTACTCCTCCACCTACCCTCCACCTCCTCCTCCTCCTCCACCACCTTCTCCTCACCTCCTCCTCCTCACCTTCCTCCTCCAACACCCTTCTCCTCCACCTCTCTTCCACTTCCTCCTCTACCTCCTCACTCCTCCACCACCTCCTCCTCCAACCACACCCTTCTCCTCCCACCTCATCCTCCCCCTCCTCTTTCACTCTTCATGCCTCCGGTCCTCCTCCACCACCACAATCATTGAACCCCACAATTCACCCCGAGTCTCAATTATCTTCTCTGACAATTCTTACTAATATTGAGGCCATGGCCCGATGCAAAGAGCCTTTTAAGAGTTTTAAATGATAGTTGAACTGCAACAGGAAGGGCTTAAAACTGACAGCCGCTAATGATAATGGTGCTTTCTCTGAGCGTCGGACGGAGCGATGTAAATCACCCCCCACCCCCTGCGCCGGCGTCGCTCGCCTCGCCTCGGGATTATCGGCGCGGAGCACCCGCCGACCGCGGAACCTCGGATATTAACGCCTGGCACAACTCCCCGCGCATAAAACTCACTGCAAACTAAAATAAGACGTCGTCAGTAAATGGACTGCGTTATTTGTTTTATGATGTCTAGCTGCTTAGCGCACTGCCAAGCGGCATTGATTTCCATTTCATTTCATTTTCATTTAATTCTTATTGATCTCGGGCGCCTGTTCCACCACAGGCGCGGTGCGAGGGGACAGCCGCAACCGGGACGAGGGCCAGTTAAAGAGTGCCAGTTGAAGTGTCTTCCTCAAGGACTCAGTACCGCCCCCCCTCAGCCCCTCACAACCCTCGTCCGATTATGAAGCTTGATATTCAAGATTTTGCTATTTTGCAGACAATCGTATCCAAAGCCGACTGCGGTGGAATTCCAATTCAGGACATTAAGCAAGGGGTAGTGGAACAGTGACAGGGTATCTCGCTCAGGTCGGACTAAGGACATTGGGAATCGAACCCAGAACTTTTCAGCCGGGTGAGTCCGAACACCGTAACCCCTACTACATCCCTATCCTGTGCCCCCATGATAAAAAAATACTAAGTGTCGTTGTAAACACTTTTCATCTTAAAACGTCCAACTCTTCACTGGAAGAGAGCGAACAGAGTGGAAAGTGTTGCGTGTGCTGTTGTTTATAGCGTCGTCAATGGCGGCCAGGAGTAGGAGGAGTTTAAACATGAATCTCAGAGTCACACAGGAGACGGGTTGTAGACGTGTGTCCACGCGACACATACAGTACAGTCCGTACAAAACACATATCTGTCATTCAGCGTTTCGGCCGTCAGTCCAACACTAAGGCCTGCGCTGTCGTCACTGAGAACTGAGCTCTCTTGAAAAAACGTTCACAACAAGAGGACACGGTTCACCTGAAAATGACGGCCTTGTGTCACGATGTCCCATAATAACACCGTCGCATAGTCCTGGGTGTTTTTGGACGAGTCTAGATAGGCAACAACAGACCAACTGTCTGCCCACTGTCTAGTTTAATGTCCGAGCAAATGTAGAATGACAAAGACACTTCGTAAGTAACAAATGCTGCTCATATAATAATACATTTAATTTATATAGCGCTTTTATAGATACTCAAAGACGCTTTGTATGACATAACAAAGACAAAATATTGTCCTAAAAATATCAGTAAACGGTTACAGCAAAACGATCAAGCGCATAGATAGGACAGCAGGAAGTATCAACAGTACAGTACGAGCGTGTACACAAAGACAAAGAAGCAAACGCGATGGCTTGCCGCTTTGCATATTGGCACGCGGTGCGCTTACAGATGAACCGTTTGATGGCGACGACTTCGGCGACAACGACAAAGAGGAGGAGGAGGGATAGCTGGAGAACGCCGCCGCGTTGGCAACACACGTTTTAAACGAGCTCTCTGTGTGCCCGGCCTCGTCGCCAGCTGAGTACAGTCTATTATAACGCTCGCTGCTGAGTAAATAACAGCCCAGCTGGGGTGGACACAAAACAGCCATTTTCAATCAAAGCCGAAGCAATCTCGGGGAAAAGCAATCAAGATGAAATCTCACCGCCGCCGCCGCTCTACATTGTATACACACTCGACCCCGGGTCCTGTTTGTTTGGAGCGCCGTTAACGGGTGACGGTACCTTTGGCCGTCCGCTAAACACCCTCGACGCTCGCGACACCGGATCGACCGACCGACAGTCTTGAGCTGACCCCCCAGACGCATCATGAGACACACACACACACACACACACTCACAACACTACACACACACTGCTCTCACACACATCCACACACACACCCCCCCCATCTCTCTCTTCTGGTGTCTCAACACAGATGTGTCGCATAGAATCTCTCTCTCTCTCTCTCTCTCTCTCTCTCTCTCTCTCT
>PIJE02000857.1:199301-206801 GCA_002895965.2 Coryphaenoides rupestris
GCCCCGCCTGTTATACAGGAAGTGAGTAGAGCTCTCGTTAGGGAACAAGACATGACTAGAGTTCTCAGGCTGGAGGGTGGTGGAGGCTCTACTACATGGAGGCTACTGGGTAACAGACTCTACTACATGGAGGCTACTGGGTAACAGACTCTACTACATGGAGGCTACTGGGTAACAGACTCTACTACATGGAGGCTACTGGGTAACAGACTCTACTACATGGAGGCTACTGGGTAACAGACTCTACTACATGGAGGCTACTGGGTAACAGACTCTACTACATGGAGGCTACTGGGTAACAGACTCTACTACATGGAGGCTACTGGGTAACAGACTCTACTACATGGAGGCTACTGGGTAACAGACTCTACTACATGGAGGCTACTGGGTAACAGACTCTACTACATGGAGGCTACTGGGTAACAGACTCTACTACATGGAGGCTACTGGGTAACAGACTCTACTACATGGAGGCTACTGGGTAACAGACTCTACTACATGGAGGCTACTGGGTAACAGACTCTACTACATGGAGGCTACTGGGTAACAGACTCTACTACATGGAGGCTACTGGGTAACAGACTCTACTACATGGAGGCTACTGGGTAACAGACTCTACTACATGGAGGCTACTGGGTAACAGACTGTTTAGTGGAGGAGTCACAGTTACACTGAGAGTGAGGCTGGGCTGGAGCCAGACAGCCATCAGAGTCAGTACTCTCCCAGACACTTGATTAGCCAGGACTGCAGGCAACTGCAGCAAGAGGCACCTAATCTACATAACGAGTACCTGCAAGCTCTGCTCAGTCCAATTTACACTCACACTGAGGCACGCGTCCACATGAGGGACTCGTGAACATGGCGGACCAAAAGGAAAATGAAAACTCAGGTTGTAAACAATGAAACCCATTAGACTCAAATCCCAGCTAATAGTTGTGTGTGTGTGTGTGTGTGTGTGTGTGTGTGTGTGTGTGTGTTTGGGAGCTGTGTGTGTGTGACGTTTGTGTGTGTGTGTTGTGTGTGTGTGTGTGTGTGTTGTTGTGTGTGTGTGTGTGTGTGTGTGTGTGTGTGTGTGTGTGTGTGTGTGTGTGTGTGTGTGTGTGGGTCTAAGTGTGTGTGTGTGTGTGTGTGTGTGTGTGTGTGTGTGTGTGTGTGTGTGTGTGTGTGTGTGTGTGTGTGTGTGTGCATGTGAGAGAGAGATTTATTATTATTATTATAATTTGATCTACAACCACTTTCCTTTTCCCAATATTTAGATTTTTATAATTGAATAAAACATCTTAAAAGAATATGAAGAACAAATACAAACAAAAGCAAATTCTGAATAGTAAATGTATTACATTTATGAAAAGTACATAACTCAATAACATAGATTAACAAGAATATTATTACAAAAATATATAGGTGTATAGCAGTGAGTCCTTCAGCAAGAGAGATCCATCATCCGTGTTGTGTTAAAGAAGGGTTATGCATTAACATTTATTACCCTTCATTCACCTCCACCAGTAGTTTGCTGAAGGCTTTAAAGTGAACAGAATTAATTATCGTACAATTAGTCTTGGCCAGAGCTCTAATCTCCCCGACTGCAGGGTGAATACGCTCTAATCACTTCATACAATATAAAAGATGACATCTCAATCAAATAAGTGAAAAGGCAACTTCTTAAGAAAACGTTTTTCACCTTCTGAGTGCCTTTACCCACTCAAAGTCTTTCTCTTTAGTTCCGTCAAACGTGAGCGGACATAAAGTTCCGACCAATCACAATGCAGATGCCATTTCAATCTACTTCAGTGTTAACGGTGTCAAATAACATGTCACACGTTACCAGGAGCCAGACACGCTCTGACCAACATCTCAGATCACGGGTTGTGGAGTCAGAGTCAAGCAGGGACTCCAGGAGACCGTTAGGACTAATATGTTGTGGATCCTGTCAGGAGATAGCTGATCTCCTCCTGTCGACACTTCAACGAGGAGCAAGGACACCGACATCAGGAGGAGGGAGGAGATAGGTCAGCGAGGGATCAGGGAGCTAATATGTTGTGGGAATTATAAATTATAGACGATCGTCTCCTGCAGGAGATGCTGATCTCCTCCTCCGCTCGGAGATCAGAGGAGGAGAAGGAGGAGGAGGAGGAGGAGAAGGAGGAGGAGGAGGAGAAGGCTTTGTCTCCTCACATTTAATGGACTTTAACACTAAAGTCCTCACAGATATAGCAGATTATCATAGACAGACACACATAAAGAACCCACACCCACACACACACATGATTTAATGTGCATGCACACACACACACACACACACACACACACACACACACACACACACACACACACACACACACACACACACAGACATATATAACACAGCACATCACACTCATTATGTAAACATGCGTGTTATGAGACTGCTGTGTGTGTGTGTGTGTGTGTGTGGTGTTTGTGTGTGTGTGTGTGTGTGTGTGTGTGTGTGTGTGTGTGTGTGTGTGTGTGTGTGTGTGTGTGTGGGGACATGTGCCCCATATGTCATCTGATATGTCCAGATAATATCTGCATAAAACAGCTGAATACTCCGCAGCGTTGCATCACCTTCGACGGCGAGGCGTGTGATTTATAGCCTGGTGTGTACCCCTCCCCCCCTCGCCGATCAGCCGGGCCAACGAGAGAAGTCCACCGGCTCCTCCAGCCGCCTGTGAAATGTGTCCGACTCGGTCTGGAGACCCCGCAGTAGCCTCCGTCCGACAGTCAGGTCTCCTAGGAAACATGTGTGTGTATGTGTCTGTGTGTGTGTGTGTGTGTGTGTGTGTGTGTGTGTGGGTGGTGGCTGATTTAAAGGGGACATATTATGCCACCAGGTGTGTGAGTGTGATTAGCCATCGCAAGCCGTTTCACAATTGCCATGTGACTACCGTCTAGTGACATCACAAGCGGGAATGTCGGTCGGTTTTATTGTCGCAGTCTGTCGCAGCACCAGCATGGTCAACGTATATTTTTTACTGGACTGTTTGTGTCTATAGTTGGTTCCACTGCCAGACCACTGCCAGACCTAAAACTAACCCTGTTACTTTATATGTATTTTTATAATTTGTATTATTCTGTTGTTTTCCATATTGTTTTATTGTACTGTATCGCTATGTAACCTGGCACAATAATTTCCTTCGGAATTAATAAAGTTTTATTCTATTCTATTCTATTCTAAAGGAATTCAAGAATCTCAAGAATCCAAGAATTCTGAAGAGCAGTTTGAAGATGCACACGTTTAAGGATGTACCGACAAGACCAAGGATGTCGAGTTGTGCTTATTGAAACCTCTCATTGTGTTATATGGGTATGCTGTATATAATCCTTTTCATAAGCGCCCAATGTTTACGGCCATGGACATGACATCGGCCAATCACAAGAGACACAACTCAGGAAGAGTAAGAGGATGAGATCACATGAGACGTGTTCCTCTGAGACACAAAGCGACCCGAAGCAGAACGTGACCAATTCAAGACCATTTAACACACAATGTGGAGTAGAGAGGAGGAGAGGACGTCCATAACCCTGACGCTCTATGATGATCACACACTCTCCTGGACCCCGGCCATGATGAGGAATCACAGCATGGGTACACACACACGCACACACACACACACACACACACATGCACACACACACACACACACACACACACACACACACACACGCACACACATACCCTCAGACACACACCAACACACACACACACACACACACACACACACACGCACACACCACACATTCCACACACACACACACACACACACACACACACACACACACACACACACACACACGCGCACACACACACACACACACACACACACACACACACACACACACACACACACACACACACACACACACATCCTCGAGCGCGCCCTCACATAGACAGCCTGTGTGAAGCGATCCCAGCTGGACCAGGAAACAGCTCTGGAAGCCACGGCCGTGCTGAGCTCATTTCCCTGCTAATTAAAGCATTAATTAGTTCATTTAGATCTGCAGGAGAACACTGCAGATCCCACACCAATCAGAGGGCTGGAAACACTACCAACACCATCATCATCTTCATCTTCATCACCCCCCTCCTCCTCTCAAACACAACAAGTCTCTCTCTCTCTCTCTCTCTCTCTCTCTCTCTCTCTCTCTCTCTCTCTCTCTCTCTCTCTCTCTCTCTCTCTCTCTCTCTCTCTGTGTGTCCGTCAATCTCTGACTCTCTATGTATCATATATAATCACACACGCACACACACACACACACACATACACACACACACACACATGCACACACAGACCAATATATTTCCATCGCTCTCTCTCTCACTTAGTCATACCCTCTGTCAATTTGTTCTATTCACAGAGGAATTAAAGATGTCTTCTCATACTACTCACCCCCCCCCCACCGCCTCCTTGGTTTCCTTGACGACAAAGAACAATTATTTGACAGACCAATAAGGCGGACAGACGAGAGGCCATTGTGCCTGTAAAAGCCCCCTGGAGGAAGAGATAGCTGCTCAGAGACAGAGCACACAGAGGTCAGCCTGGCTCTCTCTCTCTCTCTCTCTCTCTCTCTCTCTCTCTCTCTCTCTCTCTCTCTCACAGGAGAAGAGGAGGAGAGGAGAGGAGGGGAGGACGTAGAGTTTAGAGGCCCAGCCCTTTATCACAGGCACCCGTCTCCAGGGTGTCTCCAGGGTGTCTCCAGGGTGTCTCCAGGCTCACGTTAGAAGAGACCCCCTCAGACCCCAGCCGAGCCCCCGATACCAAACACACCAGACCCAGGCTGGGTATCCCCTCTCAGGGCTGACTGGCTGGCTGGCTGGCTGGCTGGGACTTACAAACTAGAATAAATACTGAATAATCAATAATAGAAAAACAATAAAAAAGCAACAAAAAAAAGCAATGCCGAAATAATAACGCTAGATGCACGGGCAATTTGCAAGTCAAGCGCAGACATGAATCCAAATGGTTGTAATTTGTTGGAATTGGTATGCCAAGCCAAAGCCACTAGCAAGAGGGTCGGCGTTAATGTGTCGCGCTGAGTAACAATATAGTGACAGACTTTAGACATTAATGAGACCCCAGGGGCCGGGGACGATAAAAAATACCTCTAAAGTTTTAAATGTGGAGGGCCACATGATACTACCCCTGAAATACAACCCCTGGATGGCCGTTCAGTTGGCTCGTCCGACTCTGTAAAGCTGTAGCATCGCCCCACCACCCCACCACCACCACCACCACCTCCATCACCCACACCCACCACCAACACCTACACCACCCTCCACAATCCACACCCACCACCACCTCCACCACCGAGCTCTTCTCCCCTTAACTCCTCTCATCTCCGCGTCTCTTAGGTTCTCTCTAGTTCTCCCCCCTGCCTCCTCTCCTCGACACCACTGTCTCCTCCATCATCTCCTCTCCTCCTCCTCCTCACACACCACCACCTCCACCCCCTCGCCTCCACCTCTCCCGTCTACTTTCTAAGATGTCCACTTGTCTCCAAGACGTGACAGATCTCCCTTCGGCCGACGCCAGTGAGTCAACCACGGCGCCCGTGATGACACCCGTGACCAATTACACACCCGTCCAGACTCTGCAGCGGTCTGTCTGAGGAGGGAGTTCAGAGCGAGACTTGAGGGGACGGACTGTTCCGCACGGAGTCAGCGCTGCGGCTGAGTCACAGAACGACGGACGGAGCCTCCTCTACAACAAGCCTACCATCAGTGTAGTTTTCGTGGGCACCCGAGGAGCCCGTGGTGAGGCGCGTTCTGAGGCGCCCGGAGAGGCGTAGCCGCAGCTAGTGAGCTGAGCGCGTCGCGGTTAGCGCGTAGCATCAATGGTTTTTAATGAATTAGCCGCCGCTTATTAGCGAGGGACAGCTAAGAGGATTGGGGGGGCATTTTGCGGCGCGCAGACTGTGACCAATCCCATCTCACAGCTGAACGCTGGCTTATTCTGCTGTAATCCTCCAACCTGAGCGTGGAAGATCGACCTGGCGGCCTCGCTCTCCTTCTCTTTCCCTCTCTCTCTCTCTCTCTCTCACACACACACACACACACACACACACTCTCTCCCTCTCTGTCACTCTCTCTCGATCACACAACACACTCTCTCTCCCGTCACTGGTGAACCAGGAGAGACAGACAGAGAGAGTGTGTGAGCGAGTGAAGGAGAGGGTTAGAGTAAGGACATTGAGTGAGAGAGAGAGAGGGAGGGAGGGCGAGAAAGGGGGAGGGAGGGAGGAAGAGAGAGAGAGAGAGAGAGAGAGAGAGAGGGAGAGTCAAGAGAGGCTCATTGTTGAGAGAGAGAGAGTCACTAGAGAGACGGGGAATCGAGAACATGGCGGTCCAACAGCAAGTGAAGAGTGTGTGTGCATGTATGTGTGCACGTGTATGAGTGTGTGCACGTGTATGAGTGTGTGTGTGTGTGTGTGTTGTGTGTGTGTGTGTGTGTGTGTGTGATCGTGTAGCGGTAGCCAGAACAGGTCCACTCCTCCTCCTCCTCCTCCAGCTCAACCCCAACCACCCAAACTCCTCGGTATTACAAAGTTATACACGTTTCTGTTCATCTGTTTACTTTGCTTGTTTGGTTACAATTCTCAGATTTCTTTCTGTATTTCTCAAAGAAAGTACTGGAAATATTGTGGATATTCTGATCCCTCCAATTCGTATTCCAATTTGTATTTTATTGTTCTGTTGCACGTTCCTCTGGGCATCGACACTTTTTCATTTCATTTCGCTGCACATCGTGTCTGTGTGTGTGTGTGTGACGAATAAAGTTCTTTACACCGGTCTGGACCCTGGACTCTGGTCAGCAGAACCCGGTCTCACCAGGGAACCACGAGGGTCGTTATTCACTCAATATTGTTCACAACCACCAGCAGATCATGTGATGAGCGCCTAGAAGCCGCAGCAATGCCTCATGGGTATTATTACGATGATTATGAATAACAGGAGATGTCTTCCAGAGGGTGTGTGTGTGTGTGTGTGTGTGTGTGTTGGGGGGGGCGTCAGGGGGAGGGTACTCACCACAAGAGAGAGAGGTCTCTTCCAGGACACCACACCTATGAGTCCGGACAGCAACACCTTGGGGAGAGAGAGAGGCATACTGGTTATTAAACTTAAAGCTATTATTTAAGAAGCTGCTCTGTGAGAGATTACATTGAGGTGCACAATCGAGCACAAATGATTTGTGCTTCATCTGGACATTTTGTCATCAGGATACGATCGTAATAATAATTGACGTTCCCAATGCAGATTTTCGGCTCTTATGATACGGCTGCAAAGTAACACATATTAACATTTTGAACACTTTTTTTAATGTGATGTGACCTCAGCTGCAAACCAATTACCCCTCGGGGACGACACCATTTGACTTGACTTGATTGACCAACATATTAAATACTATCGGCTCATAAAGCATGACCATCTTGCAGCGTAAAGACGTGAAGAATTAAATGAAGTACATGAAGTCCTCGCTCGAC
>PIJE02000857.1:211801-217745 GCA_002895965.2 Coryphaenoides rupestris
AGCCTACCCAGTGGACTGTACTGTACTGACAGGTAGACTGATCTAGTCAGCATACATCTCGGTGGACATTCCCCACTTGTGATGTCACTAGACGGTAGTCACATGGCAATTGTGAAACGGCTCGCGATGGCTAATCACACTCACACCCGGTGGTATAATATGTCCCCTTTAACCTGTGGGACTTGATTAGTCAATAGGCCACAGTGTGTTCAGCCCCACCCAGACCCAGACTAATCAGGCAGGGCCAGCTGAGGCCGCTGAAACCAGCCAGCAAGCACACACACTCCACACAATTGTACATGATTAATGTTGTACTGTTATATATATGTGTGTGTGCAGGGCTAGCAAAACCACCGCCATTACTGTTTAGAAAGCAACTGCCGCTTTACAGTGAGGACGCCGCTGATTCCAGAACGCCGGCATGCTCCGTACGAGCACGCGGCGTTCCCGCATCACGACGGCCGATTCTGTGCAAAAAGATAAAAGCCGGCATCATGACAGATCTTCTCCGTGGCAATACTCCAGGAGCGCTGTATTAACAGAGGCTTATGAGCGAGGGAGTTAAAGGGCAAGAGAGATCGACGGAGCGAGAGAGCGGAGAGACAGAAGACGGTGAGTCACGGGTAGCGAAAGATAAAGAGAGACACGAACCGAACGTCATTCATTAGATCGATGTTCCGTCTCAGAACGATGGCAAGAAAGGAAGTGTCACACACTTTTGTCTCCTCCATTTGCTTTCCTCTGTCAGTCGGTTGATGTTTCCTCGGCCCGTCTTCAGGATCCACACTGAGAGACGGGCGTGTGTGTTATATAGGTCACACAAACACATCTGCTGGTCACAATCACACAATCACACAATCACACAATCACGTTCTGGTCCGGCGAATCACAACCGCGGGGCCCGGGCTGCAATACTGTACCTTTCAAAACACAATTCTATCGGGAGTGCCTCGAAAAATGGTCTTTTGGAATGGTACCTCGATGTTTCGAGACGCCATTTATGTTCAGAACGTGGAGGACCTGTGGGTAGTTCCCTTTCATCCCTCATTTACTAACTGGTAAATTGGCTTTTATGAAGAGAAGTCAATTTACTGTGATCCTGACTTCAATGAGAACATAGCTTCTTGTTATAGAAGAGTTATTTGGTTGTGTGTGTGTGGTTGGTGGTGTTGATGTGCTTGTCTGTTTCAAGGGCCCAAGACCTAGCCGGAGTCATTTCTGTAGACGTATGGAATATGAGGAATAATTTGCTGTCGACAGATCTGTTAAATTAAAATACTGTACGTAACTCAGGGCAGCTCTCTGATCATCCTTATTACTCAGTTTTGGAGATTAAAATATATTTGCCAAAAACATGATGTTGACAGGAACATGAGAAACACAACTTTCAGCAGGAAAGATACGAGGAATACGTCCTCCATGATGCTGCTACTAAAATAAGACAGAATCTCTTCAGATCTCTTTACAAAAAAGGCCCATTAAAATCAAATGACCGTACGAGAGTTGGGGTTCAAAACAGATGAAGGGAATAATAAAGACTTTGGCATATACTCCTCTCCCCAACCCGACACCCGTCAAGCAAATCATAAACGAAAATACAGTATTTGTATTTGTATCTTTCTTTTGATATGTGGAAATAAATGAGAGGAAACTATCACGGACATAAAAATAACGTAATAAATAAATGCGTCTACAAAACAGGGAGGCCTATTCGCCCAGGTTGGGAGATTTAGACCGTCTATTAAACTACAATTTCTTGCATCCCAAGTAGGTGGTGGTAAATACAGAAGAAGAAGAAGAATCTCCTCTCCTAAACCAAAGTATTTCCAGTGCATCAGACCCCACACAATGTCCGCACCTGATTCTCTGGAATCAGGTGCCTGGAGTTCATCTGATGAAGAAACTGCTTCAATGACGTGAGCTTTTCAAAGAACGACCTCTCCTTTCACACTTCATCATATTTACCTCCTCCTCGGTCGGTATCAAGCCAAACGATTCAGCGATCCTACCCTGGGGGGACCCACTGTTGTGACGCTTGTAGTCGGTGTAATTACACTCGCCGTGGTAAACACAGAGATCCCCATAAAAGGAACCATTTCATGACCTCGTAAATCGTTTATTTTATCACCCGCCCCTGTGCTGGTAAATCACATGTTGGAAAGACGAGGCGAGTCGACCACTGAAAGCCCAGATTGCTGAACGGAGAAGGAGTGTTCGATGCGAAAACGTGAATTATCTAACGGCCGCACATTCTGTTGGATGTGTCTAGCTCCTCTCCGAGATGTATTGCTATTGAGAAATTACGACTGAATATAGACTATGATGACCTCTATTGGAAGCCGTCTATGACGCCGATGACGTTCATGTCGGGCCTGAAAGTCTGTACATCCATCATTCAAATTGTAATCTATTATGATTGTATATGATATGAGGTGGTTTTTGTCGCTGTGCTTCGTGTTTGTGTGTGTTAGCGATTGAATTGACTGTATTTCCTGTCATTGCTGGTTTCAAGAGTTTTGATTGGCTGAAGGTGTGATTGTGTCTCATACTAATGGTCGTACATGATTGTCCAAATGGCCAACATGCTGCCTAAATCAGACCACATTCTGGATCAGTCTACCAGCCTACCCAGTGGACCGTACTGGCAGGTAAACTGATCTCGTCAGCATACATCTAGGTGGACATTCCCACTTGTGATGTCACGAGACGGTCGTCACATGGCAATTGACAACGGCTCGCAATGGCTAATCACGCTCACACCCGGTGGCATCATATGGGGACCTTTAAACTCTGATTATCTTTTACAAAAAAAAAATCACCATGACTGAATGACTGACGAGTGGCAGTTCGTGGCCTCGGCCAACTCTCTGTGTTTGAGGTGATGTCGTGTCGTGATGACACATTGCTGCCTCGGTACGTACGTCCCAATCGTCCAGACTCCTCTCTAGGTCACTTCATACCAGAAACACTTCCTCCGAAGGACGCCGCCTCGCTCACTAGACAGCAAGGCAGCAAACAGCAGGTTTTGGGGAAAGAGAAAGAGAAAGAGAAACACATAATGGAGCCAGGGCTTTACACTCGCTTTCCACCAAGGCTGTTCCCAGTGAGCACCTCACTGGAGTCCAGTGGACGCTAGGCTGGTGGCGGTAGACCGATCTATCCATCATGCATCTGGGTGCACACGCTCACACCCGCTAGTAAAGTATGGGCCCTTTAAATACGTACATACAGTGTATTGCGCGTGGGCACGTATGCATCTATTAAACAATAACACACGATGTATAAAAGCAACGACACAATCACCTAATAAATCATTTATATGAGCAAGTGCATCATTTGAGGGCGGGCGGGGGAGCGGGGGGCAGCAGGAGCTCGGGTCCTCGTCTGCCGATTCAAGCGCTGATACTTCCTGTGGAGAGTGCTACTTCCTGTGTGACAGGAAGGAGCACCCACCCTCCCTCCCTCCCTCCCTCCTCCTCCTCCCTCCTTCCCTCCCTCCCGATTGGGCCACAGGATCCGCGCCATACGGGACGGACGGCCCATTATTGCCGCCTCCCGAGTGTGAAACACCGCGTACATCAGCCTCCGGGCCGGCAAACGCATCCTGACAGCCCCGATAAATCTGAGCAGGCCGCGGTAAAAACCAACAACAACGACGACGACGACGACGCCGATGCCGGCCACAGCTTCCTTCCCGTATCGACAAGCTGTCCGCCGTCCACAAATAATCTGTCGTCGAAGTCGTCTCCGTTTCGATTCACCGCAGTTGGACGCTTTGCGCTGCCGAGTTACTTTTCATTGTCGTCCTCGTCGCTCGCTCTCTCTCTCTCTCACGTCACGACATCTCCATACGTTAACGTTTCATCCCACACACACACACACACACACACACACACACACACACACACACACACACACACACACACACACACACACACACACACACACACACACACACACACACACACACACACACACACACAGGGTGGTGGGGGGGGTATGTGTGTTTGCACACGGAGCAGTAGGGTGCCCCCCCCCCTCCACCTCCTCCTCCTCCTCCTCCTCCATACAGCTCCCATATGGTGAGAAACCTCCCTTTCCACTCCCCGCCCCCCCACCATCCCTTCCCCAACACACACACACACACACACACTCATAAACACATACACACACACTCATAAACACACACACACACACACACTCATAAACACACACACACACACACACTCATAAACACACACACACACACACACACACGCACACACTCATAAACACACACACACAGACGTGTCCCACCCCCTCCTCTCTTCTCTCTTCCCTCCCACCCTGGCTCCGCCCCCTCCCCCTCCCCCTCCCTCAGAGAGCTCAGCTCAGCAGCATCCCTCCTCCGACACCGTTGCCGTGGAAACAGTGGAATAACAGCAGCTGCTGCCGCCACTGATGAGGGGGCGTGGCTATCGTGGCCCGTCGTATATATATAAACCCCGCCCCTTCATCAGAGGACCTCCACTGGTCCAGCTTCGAGTCATTCGTCATTAAGTCACGACACTAAAACGACCAAAAATGTATTCATGATATCGCAGTACATATTTATTATATTGCAGTACATATTTATTATACTGCAATAATCAACAACAACGCCTTCATGACATGAACTGTTATGGAGCGAACAAAAGGCTGCAACAATTGGGGCTAAAGTTGACTTGATAAAATATTAAGCCATTGAAACAGCAACGAATCAACACTTGAGACACAAGTTAATTTGTGGGCTTCCTTCTAAAGACACAAAGGTTTGGCAGACATGTACTGTGACCCACTGACCTGAGAACAGCTCTCCTACTGTCCTCCCATCTCCTTCCATCTCTCGCCTTCTCTCACGTCTGCCTCTCTCTTCCTCTCTACCTCTTCTCTCCATTCTCCTCCATCCTCTCTCGCTCTCTCTCTCTCTCTCCATCTCTTCCCTTATGTCTCCATATATCTAAAACCTATCTCTCCGTATCTCCTTGCTCTGCTTCCTCTGTATTCAGCTCAGTCTTTGTTTCCTCCGTCTCTCCTCTGCACCTAATTTCCTAATTATGTTAAATCTCTTCTCTCCATCTCTATTCTCTTCTCTCCTGCTCTCTCCCATTCCACTTTATCTCTATTCTTCATATCGCCTCTGCCCATCTCTCCTCTCTCCCTCACATCTCTCCTCTCTCCCTCACGTCTCTCCTCCTCTTCCTCCTCCTCCTCCTCCTACTCCTCTTCTTCCTCCTCCTCTCCATCTGTAGCATTACAAGGCTGAGTGTGCAGCTTATGGCTCCTGAGCACCAACACACCAACACACTGCGGAGCGGGCCGCTCATAACACACACATACTGTATGTCGTCCAAACACCAGATAAAATATAAACTCTAAAATGGATTTCATAATAAAATAAACTATAAAAGGGATATTTTTCATAAAAGGGATTAAAAACAAAGGACAGCCGGTGAAGAATGAAAGCAATCTAAAAACAACCATTTTAAAATATGACAGAGAGATTAAAAATAAAATAAGCTTTATTGTGCAAGCGTCTTCATCCTATCACACGTGATGAAGATGAAACAGTAGCAGTAGACTGGAGGACCCATCATCCCTAATGCAGACTGAAGAAACTGTGTGTGTGTGTGTCAACACATCCACACACACTCTGTCTCTTTCATTTACATATATATATATATATGTAAATGAAAGAGACAGACAGATAGAGAGACAGACAGACGGACTCCTCATGAAGACATGAGTAGAATTAAACTGACAAGATGACTTTCCCTGCTACTAAGGACACACCACCACCCACACCCCTACACCCCCACCAGGGAACCGTGTGTGTGTGTGTGTGTGTGTGTGTGTGTGTGTGTGTGTGTGTGTGTGTGTGTGTGTGTGTCATTCTTACTGCGAGTGTAGATGCCCACCGTGTGGG
>PIJE02000858.1:0-29877 GCA_002895965.2 Coryphaenoides rupestris
GTGTGTGTGTGTGTGTGTGTGTGTGTGTGTGTGTGTGTGTGTGTGTGTGTGTGTGTGTGTGCGTGTGCGTGCGTGCGTGCTTTCGTGCGTGCGTGCGTGCGCATGCAATGTTGTATTTATACGCATCGTCCAACGTCCCACTCTGTATTTCACTAATGTGTTCTAATGAGGATTATGAGTGGAATATGTACGTTAATTCAGACTAGGGCGGTCTCAACAACGTCAGTATATTACAGTCATAAGGCTCTGCAGTTATAGCTTTTGACAGCGAGGGACGCTGTTGACCACTAAGCATTCTATTTCCAATGCTTCTGTACCAGTTCCTCCTCCCTTAGCTCGCCCAGTAAGCCTCCCATCGAGTTAAAAGAACGACATAACAGAGAGAGAAGAGGGATCGGACGATCGGTTCCCAACCTTGGATATTTATTTCTACTATACGCGGGATTAACATCATCTTTTTTTCCACATATTTCACTCCGCATTGGCAATTCAATCAGTGAGTTCGAACGGAATATTCATCTCTGCTGCAGGAGACCCCATCCAGGACTTCTGTAGGCAGAAAATGGAGCCCAGAACAATGGCGTTTCACTGGATGTCTTTTCTCTCGGTGCTCTGCCTTGGCACAGTGCTCGGACAGGTCAGCTATTCTATCCCGGAGGAGATGGAAAAGGGGTCCCTCGTCGGTAACATAGCGCAGGATCTGGGCATCGATGTAAGCCGCCTGAAGTCTCGTAAAGCTCGTATTTATACCGGAGAAAGCGCTGATTACATCGAGCTGAACAGGGAACAGGGAGTTCTCCGTATCAAGGACAGGATAGACAGAGAGGCTTTGTGTGGAGAGACGACGCCTTGCGCACTTCATTTTCAAATTATTCTCGAAAATCCCATGGAATTTTATAGTGTTACTATTGAAATTATGGACGTCAATGATAATGCTCCGAAATTTGTAAAAAGAGAAATTAAATATGAAGTCAGTGAGTCCTCTTTGATTGGGGCTCGATTTGTGTTGGAGAAAGCGATTGACGAGGACGTGGGTGCCAATGGCCTCCACAGCTACGCGTTAAAGCCCACTGATAATTTCAGTTTAAAGACCGTAAACCGCGGAGATGGAAGCAAAAATGTGGAAATGGTTTTACAGAAGCAATTAGATCGGGAGAAACAAGAGCACATTGCGTTGATATTAACAGCCGTGGACGGTGGTGAGCCAGTGCTTTCGGGCACAATGACGATTTTAATCACAGTTCTGGACGCAAATGACAATGCGCCCGTTTGTTCTAAACCAGAATATAAAGCTACTGTAGAGGAAAACGCTCTTTTGGGCACAGTCGTCACCACGGTAAGCGCTACAGACGTCGACAAAGGAAACAACGGGGTAGTAACATATATGATTCCGAACACCAGGGCATCTAGTCTTTTTAATATTGACTCAAATACAGGGACAATAACATTGGCAGGTCATATTGATTATGAGAAGAGAAAAAAATATGAAATAGACGTTCAAGTGGGGGATCAGGGAGGGCTGTCTGATTCCTGTAAAGTAATAATTGATGTGGTCGATGCTAATGACAACAAACCATCTATTAACTTCATGTCAAAAATGCAGAGTTTACCTGAGAACGTAAAAGCAGGGACCGTCGTAACAATGATTAACGTACAGGATGCAGATTCTGCTCGTAATGGAAAAGTCCATTGTAGGTTGAACGAGAATATTCCTTTCTCGATGCAATCAACCACAAACAGCTTCTTTACCATCGTGACAGACATTGACTTAGACAGAGAAACGGCGTCTGAGTATAATATCAGTGTGACGTGTTCTGATGAAGGTGTGCCTTCGCTCTCCAGCAACGTCACTCTGAATGTGCAAATCTCAGATGTGAATGATAACACACCAGTCTTTGAGAAGAGTTCATATGAAGCAGGGATTGTAGAAAACAACGCACCGGGTGTCTCTGTATTCACAGTGAAGGCCATAGACGCAGACTGGAAGCAGAACGCCCGCGTCTCTTACATACTAGAGGACTCCTCTATTAACGGCGTGCCCGTCTCCTCCTATGTGTACATCATCACACACACACACACACACACACACACACACACACACACAACACACACAACACACAACACACCACACACACACACACACACACACACACACACAGATACAATCTTGCAGGAAAAAGCCAGCAATTTTGCAATGTGAGAAAGGAAGAACATAGTGATACGTTTAAAGAGTAAAGCACAATGACAAACACTATTCTAATTCAATTTTCCCCCTCCAATCCAAGATCAATATTATCTATTAATGGCACTCCACTTTTGGAATGATAGACAAAAGTCTAAAAATGACCTTAAAGTGTATAGGTCATCAGCACTCCCTGCACCTCATGTGTCAGTGAGCTGTCCTTCTCAGTGTGCTGAAACATCAGATGAGCAACAAAAACAAATACTAATGTACAACCATTTCTTCATAACTCACTCCAGGAGAGTCTGGTTTTCGTACCAGGGATGCTCTTCTCACTCTGTATTCGCTGCATGGTTCCTGTAGAACTGGGGTCCATAATCAGAACGTTCTGACTGCCAGCGTTGCCGAACTTACAGTCACTCTTTCTGGAGTCAGTGGTCCTGCACACCTCGTAATTGTACACGTGCTGGAGAGTCCCTGTCCCCAAAGTGTCTGAGTAACGTGGTGGATAATATGGAATCACCGGGAGATTGGAGTGATACAGGATACGAGACTGTCTCCATCTGTAGATCTTCACTGATATAATAACCACTAAACACGTGATGAAGAGAAAGGAGACTACAGCCAAAGCCAAGACTAAGTAAAAAGTCAGGTTGTCATTGTACTCCTTGTCGTGTGTAAAGTCAGTGAACTCCGAGAGCACTTCAGGGAAGCTGTCCGCCACCGCCACGTTAACAATGACTGTAGCTGAACGAGAGGGCTGTCCGTTGTCTTCCACTATAACAGTCAGTCTTTGTTTCACAACATCTTTATCAGTGACTTGGCGGATAGTTCTTATTTCTCCATTCTGTAAGCCCACTTCAAACAGCGCCCTGTCTGTGGCTTTCTGTAGTTTATAGGAGAGCCAGGCGTTCTGTCCAGAGTCCACATCAACAGCCACCACTTTAGTGACCAGATAGCCCACATCTGCTGAACGAGGCACCATTTCAGCCACCAGAGAACCACCAGTCTGGACCGGATACAGAACCTGAGGGGCGTTGTCGTTCTGGTCCTGGATCAGTATTTTCACACTCACATTACTACTGAGGGGAGGAGAGCCTCCATCTTGAGCTTTAACAACTAGTTCTAGTGATTTAATTTGTTCATAATCAAACGAGCGCGCTGCATATAAAACTCCAGTTTCAGAGTTGATAGAAACATGAGTAGAGGCTGGACTACCATTGACCTGCGTGTCCTCCAGAAGATACGACACTCTGGCATTTTGATTCCAGTCAACATCTCGAGCGCTCACTGTGAATATCGACACCCCTGGCTGATTATTCTCTACTATCTGAGCTGAAAAGCTCTTTTTAGTGAATATTGGTGCATTATCGTTCACATCAGAAATAATCAGCCTTCAAAGTTGTTGCACTGGATAAGGGAGGAGACCCTGAATCTGTAGCAGTGATGGTTATGTTGTATTCTGACATTGTTTCACGGTCAAAAACTGCATCTGATAGCAAGTTGTAATAATTAGTTAATGAAGACTGTATTTTAAATGGGAGCTTTGAATCAATTGAACATGTTATCTGTCCGTTTCTCTCTGAATCTGAATCTTTTACATTGATTACAGCTATGGTGGTACCAGTAGGGGCGTCCTCTGATACAGGACTAGAGAATGACATCACATTAATTACTGGAGCATTATCATTGACATCAATAATTTCAATGATTACATTGCTTGCATCATTTAATCCCCCCTGATCTTTTGCCCCAACTCTGATTTCATATTTTTTATCTTTTCAAAGTCAATTTTACCAGTGACAGATAGTTTACCGGATATGCTGTCAATCAAAAATACATCATCTAAACCACCTTTTAGATCAGCAAAATAGTAATTCACCAGACCATTGGAACCAGCATCTGCGTCTGATGCATTCACTGTTGTAATATAGGTCCCAATTGGTGCATTCTCTATCACTGTAGCCCTGTACACAGACTGGTTAAACACGGGAGCATTATCATTAACATCTAAAACAGTGATATCTATATTTACTGTACCAGATCTTTGTGGAGTTCCACCGTCAACTGCAATCAGCTTTAACGGTATATGAGGACTTATTTCTCTGTCTAATGATTTCTGGAGAATCATTTCAGCGAATGTGCGTCCATCGGCGTTGGAATGTTGTTTGAGAATAAAATGATCGTTCGTGGTCAGCAAATAATTTTGCAAACTATTGGGCCCTACATTCAGCATCAGGGCCACCTTCCTAGATTAAAACGAGAGCCCACTACAGCCGACTCGCTAATCTCCAGATCTATGTTCGTATTTTTGAATGAAGGGGGATGGTCATTAATGTCCAATATTTCAATAATCACACGATGCAGTTCGATTGGATTTTCTAAAATGATTTCGAAGCTGAGGCTACAAGGTGTAACGTCGCCACAAAGCTGCTCTCGGTCCATCCTCTCCTTCACGACTAGAATCCCTTTGTCTGTCTTCAGATCGGCGTATTGAGGGCTTTCTCCCGTCAAGATTCTCGCTCGGCCTGAACGAAGCCTTTTCAGATCCAATCCTAAATCCTGCGCAACGTTGCCGATAAGAGAGCCCTTTTTCATCTCCTCTGGGATAGAATAGCGAATCTGGCCACTGGCAGTGTCGACAAAAAACAAGAAATAAATGAAAATGATCCATATTAGACTCCGACGCGTACAGCAACCTCTCAATCCGTGGTGACGTAACGCCATTTTCATGAGAATCAAATCCTTAAATCCACGAAACTCGTATTTATATCCAGCAAATAAAAAAGGAGAATCCTACATTCAGGTAAAATAAAGAAGTGTCTCAGTATAACGTAGATTCCCTTTCAAACACAATAAGAGTTTAGAAGCGAGAGCAGGCGGCTCCGTCAGGCTGCACCCTGAATGCGTCGTTGTGGTTCTGGTCTGTTCTCTATCGCAGTTAGAAGGACAGGAAGATACAACTCGAGTCTACTGAACGTTCACATTTTTACACTAACCAACAGCGTCCCTTAGAGTTTAAATCAGGAATGGCTTTACAGTTTTAGAGTAGGCCTACATATAAAACGATGACTTAGCTGCATCCAGAGCACGCATGTGATGTAGAGCTCGCATTAATACACTGCGAATTACACCTAGGATTATTAGAAACAAATAACTTCATATTAGATTTAATATGTAAATATAGACAATCTGAATACTTGTATTTTTACAAGAAGAGGCTACAGGAGTGTTGAATGTGATCATAAAGATATTCAATAGATTGTAATTCACTGAAACGTTGTGATATCAAAAGGTCTTGTGTCGACTTAGATAACTTATCTTTGGAAACATGACGTTCTTATTTGCTGTTCATGAACATTATTGACACACACACACACACACACACACACACACACACACACACACACACACACACACACACACACACACACACACACACACACACACACACACACACACACACACACACATGCTTGACAAGGCACATATCTAGATGAAATATAAATATTCACTGGAAGAAGGCAGAAAGCAATACAGGAAAGCAAACAGATAGATGGATTCCAATTGCCATAAGAAGGGACAATTACACAAACTATGATTGTAATTCAATATTCTACGTTTCAAATAAATAACATTCATATTGTGTTTAAACATCACTCATTCTTTGAATGGCCAAGTCTAAAGTTAGCATTAAGATGACGTCACTTTCTATTGTCATAGCCTCCCTGCACCAACGTTAGTGAGCTGTCCTCCTCTGTGGTGCTGAACACATCCAATGAGCAACAAAACCAATACTAATGTACAACCACTTGTCATAAACTCACCTCTAGTGGAGAGTCTGGTTCGTCCAGGATGCTCTTCTCACTCTGTATTCGCTGCATGGTTCCTGTAGAACTGGGGTCCATAATCAGAACGTTCTGACTGCCAGCGTTGCCGAACTTACAGTCACTCTTTCTGGAGTCAGTGGTCCTGCACACCTCGTAATTGTACACGTGCTGGAGAGTCCCTGTCCCCAAAGTGTCTGAGTAACGTGGTGGATAATATGGAATCACCGGGAGATTGGAGTGATACAGGATACGAGACTGTCTCCATCTGTAGATCTTCACTGATATAATAACCACTAAACACGTGATGAAGAGAAAGGAGACTACAGCCAAAGCCAAGACTAAGTAAAAAGTCAGGTTGTCATTGTACTCCTTGTCGTGTGTAAAGTCAGTGAACTCCGAGAGCACTTCAGGGAAGCTGTCCGCCACCGCCACGTTAACAATGACTGTAGCTGAACGAGAGGGCTGTCCGTTGTCTTCCACTATAACAGTCAGTCTTTGTTTCACAACATCTTTATCAGTGACTTGGCGGATAGTTCTTATTTCTCCATTCTGTAAGCCCACTTCAAACAGCGCCCTGTCTGTGGCTTTCTGTAGTTTATAGGAGAGCCAGGCGTTCTGTCCAGAGTCCACATCAACAGCCACCACTTTAGTGACCAGATAGCCCACATCTGCTGAACGAGGCACCATTTCAGCCACCAGAGAACCACCAGTCTGGACCGGATACAGAACCTGAGGGGCGTTGTCGTTCTGGTCCTGGATCAGTATTTTCACACTCACATTACTACTGAGGGGAGGAGAGCCTCCATCTTGAGCTTTAACAACTAGTTCTAGTGATTTAATTTGTTCATAATCAAACGAGCGCGCTGCATATAAAACTCCAGTTTCAGAGTTGATAGAAACATGAGTAGAAGCTGGACTACCGTTGACCTGCGTGTCCTCCAGAAGATACGACACTCTGGCATTTTGATTCCAGTCAACGTCTCGAGCGCTCACTGTGAATATCGACACCCCTGGCTGATTATTCTCTACTATCTGAGCTGAAAAGCTCTTTTTAGTGAATATTGGTGCATTATCGTTCACATCAGAAATAATCAGCCTTAAAGTTGTTGCACTGGATAAGGGAGGAGACCCTGAATCTGTAGCAGTGATGGTTATGTTGTATTCTGACATTGTTTCACGGTCAAAAACTGCATCTGATAGCAAGTTGTAATAATTAGTTAATGAAGACTGTATTTTAAATGGGAGCTTTGAATCAATTGAACATGTTATCTGTCCGTTTTTCTCTGAATCTGAATCTTTTACATTGATTACAGCTATGGTGGTACCAGTAGGGGCATCCTCTGATACAGGACTAGAGAATGACATCACATTAATTACTGGAGCATTATCATTGACATCAATTACTTCAATGATTACTTTGCTTGCGTCATTCAGCCCACCCTGATCTTTTGCTCCGACTCTTATTTCATATTTTCTATCTTTTTCAAAGTCTATTATACCAGACTGATATTTTACCAGATGCACTGTCAATATTAAACAAATCAGCTACACCCCCCTTGATGTTAGAGAAATAATACGTCACCGAACCATAGGAACCAGCGTCAGCATCTGAAGCATTCACAGTTGTAATATAGGTCCCAATGGGTGCATTCTCTATCACTGTAGCCCTGTACACAGACTGGTTAAACACGGGAGCATTATCATTGGCATCTAGAATAGTAATTTCTATATTTACTGTACCAGATCTCTGAGGAGTTCCACCGTCGACTGCTATTAATTTTAACGAGAGGTGAGGATGTTTCTCCCTGTCTAATGGTTTTCTGAGAATCATTTCTGCAAATATAATTCCATCCATGTTTGATTGTTGTTTTAGAACAAAATTTTGGGATTTGTTGTGAGGACATAATTTTGCAAACTGTTAGGTCCGACGTCCGGATCCTCTGCACTTTCTAGATCAAAAGGAGACCCTACTGTAGCCGATTCACTAATTTCCAGATTTATATGTTCGTTTTTAAAAGCAGGAGTATGGTCATTGATGTCCAATATTTCAATAATCACACGATGCAGTTCGATTGGATTTTCTAAAATGATTTCGAAGCTGAGGCTACAAGGTGTAACGTCGCCACAAAGCTGCTCTCGGTCCATCCTCTCCTTCACGACTAGAATCCCTTTGTCTGTCTTCAGATCGGCGTATTGAGGGCTTTCTCCCGTCAAGATTCTCGCTCGGCCTGAACGAAGCCTTTTCAGATCCAATCCTAAATCCTGCGCAACGTTGCCGATAAGAGAGCCCTTTTTCATCTCCTCTGGGATAGAATAGCGAATCTGGCCACTGGCAGTGTCGACAAAAAACAAGAAATAAATGAAAATGATCCATATTAGACTCCGACGCGTACAGCAACCTCTCAATCCGTGGTGACGTAACGCCATTTTCATGAGAATCAAATCCTTAAATCCACGAAACTCGTATTTATATCCAGCAAATAAAAAAGGAGAATCCTACATTCAGGTAAAATAAAGAAGTGTCTCAGTATAACGTAGATTCCCTTTCAAACACAATAAGAGTTTAGAAGCGAGAGCAGGCGGCTCCGTCAGGCTGCACCCTGAATGCGTCGTTGTGGTTCTGGTCTGTTCTCTATCGCAGTTAGAAGGACAGGAAGATACAACTCGAGTCTACTGAACGTTCACATTTTTACACTAACCAACAGCGTCCCTTAGAGTTTAAATCAGGAATGGCTTTACAGTTTTAGAGTAGGCCTACATATAAAACGATGACTTAGCTGCATCCAGAGCACGCATGTGATGTAGAGCTCGCATTAATACACACCGAATTACACCTAGGATTATTAGAAACAAATAACTTCATATTAGATTTAATATGTAAATATAGACAATCTGAATACTTGTATTTTTACAAGAAGAGGCTACAGGAGTGTTGAATGTAATCATAAAGATATTCAATAGATTGTAATTCACTGAAACGTTGTGATATCAAAAGGTCTACTTAGATAACTTATCTTTGGAAAAATGACGTTCTTATTTGCTGTTCTTGAACATTATTGACACACACACACACACACACACACACACACACACACACACACATGCTTGACAAGGCACATATCTAGATGAAATATAAATATTCACTGGAAGAAGGCAGAAAGCAATACAGGAAAGCAAACAGATAGATGGATTCCAATTGCCATAAGAAGGGACAATTACACAAACTATGATTGTAATTCAATATTCTACAAATAAATAACATTCATATTGTGTTTAAACATCACTCATTCTTTGAATGGCCAAGTTTAAAGTTTGCATTAAGGGGAGGGAGGCTATTGTCATAGCCTCCCTGCAACAACTTTAGTGAGCTGTCCTTCTCTGTGGTGCTGAACACATCCAATGAGCAACAAAACCAATACTAATGTACAACCACTTGTCATAAACTCACCTCTAGTGGAGAGTCTGGTTCGTCCAGGATGCTCTTCTCACTCTGTATTCGCTGCATGGTTCCTGTAGAACTGGGGTCCATAATCAGAACGTTCTGACTGCCAGCGTTGCCGAACTTACAGTCACTCTTTCTGGAGTCAGTGGTCCTGCACACCTCGTAATTGTACACGTGCTGGAGAGTCCCTGTCCCCAAAGTGTCTGAGTAACGTGGTGGATAATATGGAATCACCGGGAGATTGGAGTGATACAGGATACGAGACTGTCTCCATCTGTAGATCTTCACTGATATAATAACCACTAAACACGTGATGAAGAGAAAGGAGACTACAGCCAAAGCCAAGACTAAGTAAAAAGTCAGGTTGTCATTGTACTCCTTGTCGTGTGTAAAGTCAGTGAACTCCGAGAGCACTTCAGGGAAGCTGTCCGCCACCGCCACGTTAACAATGACTGTAGCTGAACGAGAGGGCTGTCCGTTGTCTTCCACTATAACAGTCAGTCTTTGTTTCACAACATCTTTATCAGTGACTTGGCGGATAGTTCTTATTTCTCCATTCTGTAAGCCCACTTCAAACAGCGCCCTGTCTGTGGCTTTCTGTAGTTTATAGGAGAGCCAGGCGTTCTGTCCAGAGTCCACATCAACAGCCACCACTTTAGTGACCAGATAGCCCACATCTGCTGAACGAGGCACCATTTCAGCCACCAGAGAACCACCAGTCTGGACCGGATACAGAACCTGAGGGGCGTTGTCGTTCTGGTCCTGGATCAGTATTTTCACACTCACATTACTACTGAGGGGAGGAGAGCCTCCATCTTGAGCTTTAACCCGAAAGTGAAAATCTTTAATGTGCTCATAGTCAAAAGAGCGGACTGCATGTATAACTCCACTGTCAGCACTAACAGACAGTGTGTGTGTGTGTGTGTGTGTGTGTGTATGACTCCATGGATTGTCATACTATATTTGCGGTTGCTTACTGGTTTGCATACAAAATATTCAGTAATATAAAATGTATCTACCAATTTCTTTCAATTACTTGAATTCGTGTGAAGTCCACTGTTTCATGACCTATTTTCTCGATGTAACTGCTTGTTGGCTTTACTTTATTGGGATGATGGCTTGTTGTAAATGAGAAGAGATCTTATTTATTACAGTGCATAACATCATAATACAAACATCATATATTATTTATTAAGCATATACAATAACATAAGCAAATAAGGTTGGCTTACCCTTCCTTCAATCTCAGTGTAGAATATCAAGAAACATAAAGATTTATATCACAAAACATAGAGAAGATCACGTCCAGCTGTTTCATTAAGAAATATTCAGAAATTGTATTTGTATTCCTGACATCGGCTGTAATTTGAGTAATTATAAAGCGTACTTGCATGATAACTATGAGGGGACTCTCTGCAGTGTTTTTCACTTCGTCTCACAACTGTAGGATAGTAAGGCCTCATTTCGTACCCAAATGTAGTACCTGTGTATTGTCATGTTGCTAATATATTGGATGAAGTTTGCCTCCACTCAAAACTATCCCCGTGGTGCAGAGTTCAGCACGGTGACACCCCCTAAGTCCATCTCTCCTCACCGTCTCTCTCTATTTGAATAGCCAAAAATAACAGATCCCTGAAAAGGAAAACACACAACACATGCTCATAGACACTCGCGTAAATGTGTTCACACGTGTACGTATTACATCAGACGTAAGACCACCGTTCGGTTCATGTATAACGTCAACAAGGTGTGCGTATTAGCTCCGTGTAGTGTTTTCGTTTGTACTCAGTGTGCCGCTGTCGGCCTACTCCTCGCTGTGCGCAGACGAGGGTTGCGGTGTACTTTGCACATCATTCCACACAGACGTCCTCCCTGCTCGCTTGTGAAGACGCAACAAAGGCAGAGAACACAGAGACGAACAACATCTCACTTGCTTTCGTTGTGGAATATTCGATTTTTTTTTCCTCTTTGCTCACTGGACTAAAAAAACGGATATATTTTGCTGATCTGTATACTACATCGATATATTGGTGTATTGATCGTCGGCCTATTCTAGGCCTACGAGGCGAAAGCCAAGCGGAACAATGAGGCGGCAAGTAGCGCTTTTCATTTCAATCCTCTCTCTCAGGTTCGGTGCTCGGACAGGTCAGTTACTCAATTCCTGAGGAAATGGCGAAAGGTTCAGTTGTGGGTAACATCGCCCAGGATTTAGGGATAGATTTGCAGCGATTGAAGTCAGGGAAAGCGCGTATTTATACAGGAGACCGTGTCGAATACATCGAGCTGAGTAGAGAAAGGGGTGTCCTCCTCATTAAAGAGAGAATAGACAGAGAGGCGCTGTGTGGCCAGTCCACACCTTGCGCTTTACATTTCCAGATCATTCTCGAAAAACCAATGGAGATGTTTAGAATAACTGTAGAAGTAACCGACGTAAATGACAATAGTCCCAGTTTTAAGAACAGCGAGAAACGCTTCGAAATTAGTGAGTCTGCAGTCACGGGGTCTAAATTTGTGTTAGACAGGGCGGTGGATGCAGACATTGGCTTAAATGGACTGCAGGATACAGTTTGAAGCCAACGGATCATTTCTCGCTTAAACTCCCAAATCATCCTGATGGAAATAAGAAAGTAGAAATGGTTTTACAAAAACCCTTGGATCGAGAGAAACATGAAGAGATCTCATTAATGTTGACGGCCGTGGATGGAGGAGACCCGCAGCGCTCTGGCACGGTACAGATTTATATAACAGTGTTAGACGCAAACGATAATGCTCCCGTTTTTACGCAGTCTGTATACAAGGCGACACTCACAGAGAATTCGGTCAAAGGCACAACAGTCACCAGGGTAAGCGCCACAGATTCAGATAGAGGCACTAACAGTGATATATCCTATTCGGTTTCAACAGCAATGGATAGCGTTTCAGACACATTTTATATAAATGAAAATGGCGAGGTGATATTAAATGGAGAGATTGACTTTGAAAAATCCAAGATCTACGAAATAGATATTGAGGCAAGAGATAGCGGTGGCCTCTCTGATTCCAGTAAGATAATAGTTGATGTTATTGATGTGAACGATAACGTCCCTATAATTGGTGTTATTTCGAATTCGAATTCCATACCAGAGGACTCTCCTGCAAATACAGTCATTGCTATGTTTACTGTCCACGACCCAGACTCAGAAAACAATGGCAAAGTCAAGTGCGAGATAAAGAAGAATAACGTCCCATTTACAATTATAACCACTTCAAGTGGATTCTATAGTCTCGTAACGGACAGTGATTTAGACAGAGAGGGGGCCGTGGATTACAGCATCAGTGTTATTTGTTCGGACGAGGGAGTACCGTCGATGTCCAGTCGTGTTAATTTCACATTACAGATCTCAGATATAAACGACAACTCGCCAGTTTTTGAAAGGAGCGTATATGAAGCATACATTGTAGAAAACAACACCCCGGGTCAGTCTATATTTGCAGTGAAAGCCAGTGATCTAGACTGGAAGCAGAACGCCCGCGTCTCTTACATACTAGAGGACTCCTCTATTAACGGCGTGCCCGTCTCCTCCTATGTGTCTGTTAGTGCTGACAGTGGAGTTATACATGCAGTCCGCTCTTTTGACTATGAGCACATTAAAGATTTTCACTTTCGGGTTAAAGCTCAAGATGGAGGCTCTCCTCCCCTCAGTAGTAATGTGAGTGTGAAAATACTGATCCAGGACCAGAACGACAACGCCCCTCAGGTTCTGTATCCGGTCCAGACTGGTGGTTCTCTGGTGGCTGAAATGGTGCCTCGTTCAGCAGATGTGGGCTATCTGGTCACTAAAGTGGTGGCTGTTGATGTGGACTCTGGACAGAACGCCTGGCTCTTCCTATAAACTACAGAAAGCCACAGACAGGGCGCTGTTTGAAAGTGGGCTTACAGAATGGAGAAATAAGAACTATCCGCCCCAAGTCACTGATAAAGATGTTGTGAAACAAAGACTGACTGTTATAGTGGAAGACAACGGACAGCCTGCTCGTTCAGCTACAGTCATTGTTAACGTGGCGGTGGCGGGACAGCTTCCCTGAAGTGCTCTCGGAAGTTCACTGACTTTACACACGACAAGGAGTACAATGACAACCCTGACTTTTTACTTAGTCTTGGCTTTGGCTGTAGTCTCCTTTCTCTTCATCACGTGTTTAGTGGTTATTATATCAGTGAAGATCTACAGATGGAGACAGTCTCGTATCCTGTATCACTCCAATCTCCCGGTGATTCCATATTATCCACCACGTTACTCAGACACTTTGGGGACAGGGACTCTCCAGCACGTGTACAATTACGAGGTGTGCAGGACCACTGACTCCAGAAAGAGTGACTGTAAGTTCGGCAACGCTGGCAGTCAGAACGTTCTGATTATGGACCCCAGTTCTACAGGAACCATGCAGCGAATACAGAGTGAGAAGAGCATCCTGGACGAACCAGACTCTCCACTAGAGGTTAGAAAGCTTCCATGACCTATTTTCCTTTCTCTCTTGTTTCCGTTTTCCAGGACCATGGACAGTCACACTTGTGTTTTCTTATGTTGCCTCTTTTTTTGTTCATGTGTTTTTAAAATCTCCATTATCCACAAATAACCTGGCTTGTCTTAGTTCAACATTGAATGAATCACTAAATATTGTGTAGCAGCTGGTTTTACCTGTGTGCACCGATTAGTGTGTGTGGTGTGTGTGTGTGTGTGTGTGTGTGTGTGTGTGTGTGTGTGTGGTGTGTGTGTGGTGTGTGTGTGTGTGTTGGTTGTGTGTGTGTGTGTGTGTTGTGGTGTGTGTGTGTTGTTGTGTGTGTGTGTGTGTGTGTGTGTGTGTTGCCTCTGGGATGTGATAGTATTGGAATGACAAAAATGACAATTCTATAGTGCAAAGCGCAAATAAATGCAAAAGCGGAAATGTCTCTATGTGTGTGTGTGTGTCTCGCATGCTTGTTCTAGGTCAATGTAATTTAATGCATCACTGAAAGTCCAAGTCTAAGTATAATTTTCTTAACAACTTTTTGTTTTTATGTGTCTAAAACCATACATGCTTTGTTCAAGTGGAGCGTGTATACTGTATGTGGTGATCCCACGTCCTGTAGTGTTCCATGTTTAACTCAGAGGGACGCTGTAGTCTCCTTTCTCTTCATCACGTGTTTAGTGGTTATTATATCAGTGAAGATCTACAGATGGAGACAGTCTCGTATCCTGTATCACTCCAATCTCCCGGTGATTCCATATTATCCACCACGTTACTCAGACACTTTGGGGACAGGGACTCTCCAGCACGTGTACAATTACGAGGTGTGCAGGACCACTGACTCCAGAAAGAGTGACTGTAAGTTCGGCAACGCTGGCAGTCAGAACGTTCTGATTATGGACCCCAGTTCTACAGGAACCATGCAGCGAATACAGAGTGAGAAGAGCATCCTGGACGAACCAGACTCTCCAATAGAGGTTAGAAAGCTTCCATGACCTATTTTCCTTTCTCTCTTGTTTCCCTTTTCCAGGACCATGGACAGTCACACTTGTGTTTTCTTATGTTGCCTCTTTTTTTGGACATGTGTTTTTAAAATCTCCATTATATTAACCACAAATAACCTGGCTTGTCTTAGTTCAAGATTTAATGAATCACTAAATATTGAGCAGCAGCTGGTTTTACCTGTGTGCACCGATTAGTCAATGCACCTCAGGTGTGTGTGTGGTGTGTGTGTTGTGTGTGTGCGTGTGTGTGTGTGTGTGTGTGTGTGTGTGTGTGTGTGTGTGTGTGTGTGTGTGTGTGTGGTGTGTGTGTGTGTGCTGTGTGTGTG
Organism: Coryphaenoides rupestris; assembly: GCA_002895965.2. Classification (NCBI taxonomy): domain Eukaryota; kingdom Metazoa; phylum Chordata; class Actinopteri; order Gadiformes; family Macrouridae; genus Coryphaenoides; species Coryphaenoides rupestris. The sequence continues at coordinate 15,270 of PIJE02000858.1, forward strand.
TGTGTGTGTGTGTGTGTGTGTGTGTGTGTTGCGTCTAGGATGTGATAGTATTGGAATGACAAAAATGACAATTCTATAGTGCAAAGCGCAAATAAATGCAAAAGCGGAAATGTCTCCATGTGTGTCTCACATGCTTGTTCTAGGTCAATGTGTTAATGTAATGTAATGCATCACTAAAAGTTCATGTCTAAGTATAATTTTCTGAACAACCTTTCGTTTTTATGTGTCTAAAACCATACATGCTTTGTTCAAGTGGAGCGTGTATACTGTATGTGGTGATCCCACGTCCTGTAGTGTTCCATGTTTAACTCAGAGGGACGCTGTAGACCGCTGTGCAGCAGATTCAGACGCAACGTGGGCACCTCCTCGATCAAATGTGATGCATTAGAAGAACAAGACTGGCGGATCGCACGGTCGTCTCACAAAAGAGCAACGCTGACGATATATTTTTCGTTATTTTAAATCATGACACAAGGATTTTGAGTCGTTGTTTCGTTTGACCTCATCTACGATCGAGATCTACGCGTTCTGGATAATATTGCCGTCGGAACAAAAGGGAAAATGCGGCGGAGAACAAGACGTTGGACGTGGTGTTCATCTTGGGCCTTTATTTCTGTTCTGCGCTCAGCCAGGTCAGTTATTCTTTCCCGAGGAAATGGCAACGGGTTCTGTCGTCGGAAACATCGTTCAAGATTTAGGGTTGGATGTGAAAAGATTAACGATCGGGGAAGGCTCGGGTTGTACACGGGAGGCAGTGCGGAATACATATCTCTGGATAAAGACAGGGATGTCCTCGTCATCAAACAGAAAATAGACAGAGAACTGTGTGTGGTGAGACGACGCCTTGTGCGTTTACAGTTCCAGATAATAATTGAAAGCCCAATGGAATTGTTTCGCGGTGTTGGTAGAAATCACAGATATAAACGACAACGTTCCCAGTTTTACAAACAACGTGAAGCGCTTTGAAATCAGCGGAGTCCGCTATTGTCGGGATCGGAAATTTGTTTTGGAGGAAAAGCCATTGATTTAGACATCGGCCTGAATGGCCTCCAAAGCTATTCCCTTAATCCGTCTGATCACTTCGCGTTGAAGCTAGAGAACCAGCCCGACGGCAAGTAAAAAAAGTCGAGATTGGTATTACCAGAAACCTCTCGACCGGGAACTGAACGAACAATTGTCGTTGCTGTTTGACTGCCATTGGATGGAGGAGAGCCACAAATGTCAGGGACGATTGCAGATATTCATCACTGTATTAGATGTGAACGACAACGCCCTTGTGTTCACGAACGCCGATTTATAACGCCAAAATAATGGAAAATTCTCCCAAAGGCACACGATTGACCACTGTTAGTGCCACTGACAAGGACAGAGGGTTTCAAACGGTGATGTATCTTACATAATATCCAACAGCAAGCATCGTTTGACGGAGCTATTTCAGGTCGATAAAAAGAGTGGGGAGATCATCTTGACCACCTAGCCTATCCAGATCTAAGTGCACAGACATCGTTGACGGAGCTAATTAATATCAGGTCCGATCACAAGAGTGAGGGCAGCGACATCTTGATTGCGCGACAGACCTCCTGATTATGTGACAAGACTCATCAGCAAATGATGCAGAACATAGATATCGCATAGCTGTGGACAACGGAGGACTCTCCGACTCGAGTAAGGTGATGGTTAACGTGGTCGACGTGAACGACAACACACCTTATCCGAACATTGTTTCTAAATTAGAGTCGACACATGAGGACTCTCCGCTCACACTACCGGTTATGGAGCAATGGTATATGAGTCTAACCGAAACCGACCTCCGGTGAACAAAGTTCCGGATTGTGGGTGAAAGGTGAGCATGTGCGAATTTATTGACAAGAACCTATTTGTCGAGCCGTCTGTACAGAGAAGATTGCTCCGGCATGAACCCTTTTAACTGCCGGGTGGTGACGCGGAATGCGAACATTAGTATGCCCACGCGGGATAGCCTATGCCCAGGCACAGTAGTCTCATCGACGGTGCTACGTGTTGGCTGATCGGAAGGAGTTTGCTTTCGCCTCTGCCCCTCAGTGTCTCGTAGCACTACCGATTCTGAAGCTTTGAATTTAATGATGCAAGAATAGTTCACTGAGAACGTCTACGCTCTCGCTCTCGCCGAGAGCAGGTTTGCCATTGAGTAATAGTAGCAATGAGCGATCTTTCGCTCCAAGGTAAGAATATGAAACCAAGCAGCCGCGCCAGAGGGATGTCTCCTGTTCCGCAGTTTTCACCATCGTAACCGCAAGAGACGGTCCAGTCGGAGGGCAGCTCGTGGGGAGAGAGCAGGGAGGACGCGCCCGCGACATCTTCTTGTAGCCCCAGTCACGTGAGAGGATGCTTTCTACCTTACCGTCTCTGTCACACCAGCGGTATTGAACCTCGACGACTGTGTACCGGGAGTGTGAATGCGTCATGCGCATTCGCGATATGTTGTTTCTGTTAGCGTGTGGCCGACTAAAAGCCTGTTGGACCAGGGCTCGGGCCGAATGTGTAAGTAAGTTGTATAACCACTGAGCGTGGCCACCACGTGTCGTTAGTGGGGATGGTAGACTACGATGAGACTCAGCAGGCGTACTGCGCACGACTTTTACGTGCCGCCTCTATCGGGCCCGTCGGATTAAAAAGAAGGAAAGGGCGGTGTTAGTCTCAATGAACGACCATGGAGGCTCTCTATCACCTGTACTCCAGTCCGAGAACTCACAGGCTCAAAAGACGTCGGCGACGTACCCACCGGCGGGAGTTGCAAGAAGAATCCCCGCCGTGAAAAAATACCTGATCTCAGGGATCACACGGCAGCGGAGCCGATCCGGATCCGGTCTCGCTCATGCCCGCGAGGAAGCCACGGATATAGGTGGGTTCTGTCCACAGCGCGCTGGCCGCGAGGCAGCAAGGGCGAGTGTGTAATGTGAGTGTGAAAATACTGATCCAGGACCAGAACGACAACGCCCCTCAGGTTCTGTACCCGTCCAGGACCGGTGGTTCTCTGGTGGCTGAAATGGTGCCTCGTTCAGCAGATGTGGGCTATCTTGGTCACTAAAGTGGTGGCTGTTGATGTGGACTCTGGACAGAATGGCTTGGCTCTTCCTATAAACTACAGGAAAGCCACAGACAGGGCGCTGTTTGAAGTGGGCTTACAGAATGGAGAAATAAGAACTATCCGCCAAGTCACTGATAAAGATGTTGTGAAACAAAGACTGACTGTTATAGTGGAAGACAACGGGACAGCCCTCTCGTTCAGCTACAGTCATTGTTAACGTGGCGGTGGCGGACAGCTTCCCTGAAGTGCTCTCGGAGTTCACTGACTTTACACACGACAAGGAGTACAATGACAACCTGACTTTTTACTTAGTCTTGGCTTTGGCTGTAGTCTCCTTTCCTCTTCATCACGTGGTTTTAGTGGTTATTATATCAGTGAAGATCTACAGATGAGACAGTCTCGTATCCTGTATCACTCCAATCTCCCGGTGATTCCATATTATCCACCCACGTTACTCAGACACTTTGGGGACAGGGACTCTCCCAGCACGTGTACAATTACGAGGTGTGCAGGACCACTGACTCCAGAAAGAGTGACTGTAAGTTCGGCAACGCTGGCAGTCAGAACGTTCTGATTATGGACCCCAGTTCTACAGGAACCATGCAGCGAATGCAGAGTGAGAAGAGCATCGCTGAGACCAGACTCCAACCAACTCACCACTTGAGGTCGTCCTATGAAAATACTTATACGGAATAGCGTGTTGGATGTGTTTTATAATTACAAAGTATACCCAATGTTGGCATAAGCTGACATTTGGACGCAGCACGTAGTGGTCAGCAGCATTGTGTCCTTCGAGTCACCATGGACAGCACCACCAAGAGTTGCATCACTCTCCCTTACCTTTCAGGTCTCAAGCTCTCTGTCTCTGTTTCTGATGGTAAGGAGGTGATGCTAATACTGTCCCCTTCACTCTTTATCTGCATCATTGGCCTGTCAATGCATTGTCATTTTTTATTTGTTTGTTAACTAAACTATTTTTCTGTTTTATGTTAACCCTTTCAATCGTGCTTATTCATTGTAATACGGTTGTATTCGTCTCTATTACATTTATATTTTTGACACACCGTTTTCCTGCAATGTTGCATGTTGGACTCTTAGGGCCCGCTGTTAGCCAAAGAGTGACATTTAGGAAGCTGCTGTGTCTGCTGCTGCCTCTCACAGCCCGACACTCCGCATTCGGCATACGAGGGAGCAGGGCGGAACACGACGATCATTTTTACCTCGCGGATTAGAAAATGCGGTCATTTATTCCACCACTCATTGGATTTTGAAGATTCTACTTGGAACTGCAGTTCATAGCAGCGAAAGTGGATATCCAATAAACTGCATACGGATTATATAATCGAGCGTCCGTAGCGGCCTGGATACGTGGTGATCAGAAGAACAATGGCACGGCAAGTCTTGTTGCTTATCTGGCTGTGGTGTCTCAGCTCGGGCCCTCGGACAGATCACGTACTCTATTCCGGAAGAAATGTCGGAAAGGATCGTTAGTTGGGAACATAGCACTGGATTTAGGGTTGGATTTAAAACGATTGATGACGGGGAGAGCTCGGTTACACTTTGGTAACGCGGGTGAATATATTGCGCTGGATAAAGAACGGGGGTGCTACTGGTGAAGGAGAGGATAGATCGTGAGACCGTCTGCAGACAGACTACTCCGTGCGCTTTACATTTCCAGATCATTCTAGAAAATCCAATCGAATTTTACCGCGTCACAGTAGAAATAAAGGACGTGAATGACAATGCGCCTGTCTTTAAAACGGACAGGATGCTTTTCGAGATCAGCGAATCGGCTGTTAAAGGAGCTAAATTCATTTTGGAGAGCGCATCCGATTCTGATGTGGGGAGAGAATGGCCTAAAGATCTACTCTCTGAATCCAACGGATCATTTTCATTTTGAAATTGCACGACCACGCGGATGGAAGAAAGGAGGTAGAAATGCTCTTGCAGAACCTCTCGATCGAGAGAATCAGGAACAATTTAATATGGTATTAACAGCAATAGACGGAGGCGGAACCACACTTGTCAGGCACGGCACGAATTGAAATAACCGTTTTAGACGCGAATGACAATGCCCCGACGTTCAGCCAAGCCGTGTATACTGCGAGTTTAGTTGAGAATTCACCAAAAGGAGCACTAGTTACGATTGTAAGTGCGAGTGATAGAGACCATGGATCGAATGGTCTCGTAGCATACTCTATTTCGAGTAGTACTGATCACATTTTAGACGTGTTTAAAATCGATGAAAACACTGGGCAGATACATTTGAGTGGAGCGCTAGATTATGAAACATCCAAACACTACCAGATAGACATCAAGGCAAAAGATCTCGGTGGGTTGTATGACTCATGTAAGGTAATGTTGGACGTTACGGACGTAAATGACAACAGTCCAGTGATTGATCTAATATCCACAACACCGTTGATATCAGAGGATGCGGCCTTGCAGACAGTCGTCGCTGTTATGAGCGTGCGCGACGCCGACTCTGAGGATAACGGAGAGGTCACGTGTGCTTTGAACGACAATATAGAATTTAGCATCAAGACGGACTCTAATGGCTTCTATAGCCTCGTGACAGACAGCGTTCTGGACCGTGAGAGAGCGGCTGAGTACAACGTCACCGTGACGTGTTCGGATCGGGGCGCACCCTCGCTCTCCAGCCGCGTCACCCTCAGACTGCAGGTCTCCGACGTAAACGACAACGCGCCTATTTTTGAGAGAGAGTCGTATGAAGCCTTAATTGTTGAAAATAACACACCGGGTGTTTCTATCTACACAATTAAGGCGAGTGATGTTGACTGGAAGCAGAACGCCCGCGTCTCTTACATACTAGAGGACTCCTCTATTAACGGCGTGCCCGTCTCCTCCTATGTGTCTGTTAGTGCTGACAGTGGAGTTATACATGCAGTCCGCTCTTTTGACTATGAGCAGATTAAAGATTTTCACATTCGTGTTAAAGCTCAAGATGGAGGCTCTCCTCCCCTCAGTAGTAATGTGAGTGTGAAAATACTGATCCAGGACCAGAACGACAACGCCCCTCAGGTTCTGTATCCGGTCCAGACTGGTGGTTCTCTGGTGGCTGAAATGGTGCCTCGTTCAGCAGATGTGGGCTATCTGGTCACTAAAGTGGTGGCTGTTGATGTGGACTCTGGACAGAACGCCTGGCTCTCCTATAAACTACAGAAAGCCACAGACAGGGCGCTGTTTGAAGTGGGCTTACAGAATGGAGAAATAAGAACTATCCGCCAAGTCACTGATAAAGATGTTGTGAAACAAAGACTGACTGTTATAGTGGAAGACAACGGACAGCCCTCTCGTTCAGCTACAGTCATTGTTAACGTGGCGGTGGCGGACAGCTTCCCTGAAGTGCTCTCGGAGTTCACTGACTTTACACACGACAAGGAGTACAATGACAACCTGACTTTTTACTTAGTCTTGGCTTTGGCTGTAGTCTCCTTTCTCTTCATCACGTGTTTAGTGGTTATTATATCAGTGAAGATCTACAGATGGAGACAGTCTCGTATCCTGTATCACTCCAATCTCCCGGTGATTCCATATTATCCACCACGTTACTCAGACACTTTGGGGACAGGGACTCTCCAGCACGTGTACAATTACGAGGTGTGCAGGACCACTGACTCCAGAAAGAGTGACTGTAAGTTCGGCAACGCTGGCAGTCAGAACGTTCTGATTATGGACCCCAGTTCTACAGGAACCATGCAGCGAATACAGAGTGAGAAGAGCATCCTGGATGAACCAGACTCTCCACTAGAGGTTAGATTCCAATATGATTTCTCTCTATAATATTTGTATGTTTTTTTGCATTGGCAAAACACTTGCAAATACTGTTTTTATTTGTGATTTGCAAAACAAACGTTTGGTCATATCCAGTGTGTGTGTGTGTGTGTGTGTGTGTGTGTGTGTGTGTGTGTGTGTGTGTGTGTGTGTGTGTGTGTGTGTGTGTGTGTGTGTGTGTGTGTGTGTGTGTGGCCTGTGATTTCTCACATTGCATGCTGGCGTTTTTCTGCAAGGTTGTATCTCTCTCTCTGTGTGTGTGGGTGTGTGTGTGTGTGTGTGTGTGTGTGTGTGTGTGTGTGTGTGTGTGTGTGTGTGTGTGTGTGGGTGTGTGTGTGTGTGTGTGTGTGTGTGTGGCCTGTGATTTCAGAACCATGGACAGTGACAATGTAGTCTGTCCATCTGTCTATCTATGTGCCTGTCTGGTATCCGTATATCTACTCAGTACACTGCAAGATATGGCAAGTCTAATAATTCTAGCAAGGGACAGGTTCCTGAAATCTAATATGTAAAAGTATGTATAAACATATATGTGTATATATACTGTGTATTTGTATATATACTGTGTACATTTTCGATATCATTGGACTGTAACCAAGTGTTTGAATACCTAAATGGATTGTGCATTTAATCTATTAATAGGCCCATGATCTGTGACACGGCAACTTTATAGAATTGGGTATATTCTGTAGTTCGACATGTTGTACTCTTAGTGACGCTGTCGGCCAACATGCTGCTCATAACGCCCGGGCTTGACTCCCACATATATCTCGACTTGATTCTCGGGGAAACAGCAGACACAGACCGACCCTCCCAGTGTCGTGCATCTGAAGAGGATCCGCGGGACTCTTTCTTTGACTCGCGTGGATTTTAGAGAGGATTATTTTGCTGCTGGATTTTAATCGGATGGATACACAGATATTGCGTTTCATTGGACTACAAACGCTTTCATATATTTTCACGAGGAGCTTGTCCGAATGAACAATGCGTCGGCAAGTAGGCCTACTGATCTCCGTCCTATTCCTCCCAATCAGCGGTGTCCTCGGTCAGGTCAGTTATACTATCCCCGAGGAAATGGCTAAAGGATCTTTAGTCGGCAACATAGCTCAAGACATAGGCGTCGAAATTAAACGATTAAAATCCGGTAACGCTCGTATTTATACAGGGGACGATGCGGAGTACATCCAGCTGGACAAAGAACGCGGCGTCCTCCTGATCAAAGAAAGAATAGACAGAGAGGCGATTTGCAGGCAGACGACGCCTTGCGCGCTGCGTTTTCAGATCATTTTGGAGAAGCCTATGGAATTCTACACAATAACCGTCGAGGTCACGGATATTAATGATAATCCACCGACGTTTGAAAAGAGCGAAGTCCACTTTAAAATCAGCGAATCTGCTATGAGCGGCGCAAAATTCGTTCTAGATAGGGCTGTGGATCTTGATGTCGGCCCAAATGGCCTCCAAAGCTACGACCTGAAACCGACCGATAATTTCGATCTCAAATTACACAGTCAAGTGGATGGCACGAAAAATGTTGAGATGGTTTTGCAAAAGCCTCTGGACAGAGAGCAGAACGATATAGTATCCTTGATTCTAACTGCCGTAGACGGAGGAGAGCCTCGGATGTCTGGAACAATTCAGATTGTAATTACAGTATTAGATGCCAATGATAACGAGCCTGTTTTTACACACTCAACATATAAAGCAACCGTCGTTGAAAATTCCCCCAAAGGGACAGTTGTGACGAGTGTCAGCGCGACAGACGCAGATCAGGGAACGTATGGAAAGGTGACGTATTCGTTATCAAACATCTTAGATCACGCCAATGGGATATTTTATGTGAACAAAGAGAGTGGTGAAATTAGCGTCATCGGTACCATTGATTACGAGACGGCACGTAATTACCATATTAGTTTACGAGCAAGTGATGACGGTGGCTTAACGGACTCGTGCAAAGTAATGATTGAAGTCGTGGATGTTAACGACAACAAACCTTCGATTAAAATCATGTCAAAGTCAAACGTGATTCCCGAGGACTCCGAACCAAATACCGTTGTCACGATGATTAATGTTCAGGATCCAGATTCGAATGAAAATGGTGAAGTCCGTTGCTTTCTAAACGACAACATTCCCTTTGCCATGAAATCAACAACAAACAGTTTCTATACACTTTTAACAGAAGGTGAGTTGGACAGAGAAACAGCGTCCGAGTTTAATATAAGCGTGACGTGTTCGGATCAGGGAGTGCCTGCTCTCTCCAGCAACGTCACTCTCAATTTACAGATCTCGGATGTGAATGACAACGCACCCGTTTTTGACAGGAGCTCATACGAGGCTTTTATTGTTGAAAATAACACACCTGGCCTCTCAATATTCAAAGTAAAGGCAAGAGACGCAGACTGGAAGCAGAACGCCCGCGTCTCTTACATACTAGAGGACTCCTCTATTAACGGCGTGCCCGTCTCCTCCTATGTGTCTGTTAGTGCTGACAGTGGAGTTATACATGCAGTCCGCTCTTTTGACTATGAGCACATTAAAGATTTTCACTTTCGGGTTAAAGCTCAAGATGGAGGCTCTCCTCCCCTCAGTAGTAATGTGAGTGTGAAAATACTGATCCAGGACCAGAACGACAACGCCCCTCAGGTTCTGTATCCGGTCCAGACTGGTGGTTCTCTGGTGGCTGAAATGGTGCCTCGTTCAGCAGATGTGGGCTATCTGGTCACTAAAGTGGTGGCTGTTGATGTGGACTCTGGACAGAACGCCTGGCTCTCCTATAAACTACAGAAAGCCACAGACAGGGCGCTGTTTGAAGTGGGCTTACAGAATGGAGAAATAAGAACTATCCGCCAAGTCACTGATAAAGATGTTGTGAAACAAAGACTGACTGTTATAGTGGAAGACAACGGACAGCCCTCTCGTTCAGCTACAGTCATTGTTAACGTGGCGGTGGCGGACAGCTTCCCTGAAGTGCTCTCGGAGTTCACTGACTTTACACACGACAAGGAGTACAATGACAACCTGACTTTTTACTTAGTCTTGGCTTTGGCTGTAGTCTCCTTTCTCTTCATCACGTGTTTAGTGGTTATTATATCAGTGAAGATCTACAGATGGAGACAGTCTCGTATCCTGTATCACTCCAATCTCCCGGTGATTCCATATTATCCACCACGTTACTCAGACACTTTGGGGACAGGGACTCTCCAGCACGTGTACAATTACGAGGTGTGCAGGACCACTGACTCCAGAAAGAGTGACTGTAAGTTCGGCAACGCTGGCAGTCAGAACGTTCTGATTATGGACCCCAGTTCTACAGGAACCATGCAGCGAATACAGAGTGAGAAGAGCATCCTGGACGAACCAGACTCTCCACTAGAGGTTAGAAATCAATAACTCACAATGTTTTTCTCCCATTTAATGATGTTCTGTTTGAATCATTGTTGATATTTAAAAATTGCTTTAACTGAGAAGATGTAACTTCAGAACCTTGGACAGAGGCCGTGTGTGTGTGTGTGTGTGTGTGTGTGTGTGTGTGTGTGTGTGTGTGTGTGTGTGTGTGTGTGTGTGTGTGTGTGTGTGTGTGTGTGTGTGTGTGTGTGTGTGTGTGTGTGTGTGTGTGTGTGTGTGTGTGTGTGCGTGTGTGTGCGTGTGTGTGTGTGTGTGTGTGTGTGCGTGTGCGTGTGTAGACAATCTGAATTCCATGATGTTTAAAATCACTGTTTACATTGTGTCCTATGTCGTAATAATATTTCTCAGACTCTATATTCTTATTGCTTGGGTTTTGTAGTTCTGCGTACTGAACAGACAGGGCCGCTATTGGCCAGTGTGTGGCAGGCTCGATGAAGCCCAGCTACGGTGACTCCCATTTTGTTTCATTATAACATACGAAGCCTCGCGTTGTGACGTCTAACACTCCGAGTGTAAGAACACTCCACACGGATGAACCACGGTCATGATTCAACACACACGGAATGTAATTTTCTTCTTTCTTTGAGTCGCTATTTGGGACGAACACTAAACGACCATTTTTGATTATTTGGGAATACAATTTTGTTGAAATGGATCGGAGGAACCAGCCAGAGCAGACAATGAAGGGACACGTCGGCCTCCTGCTCTGCATCGCGGTGCTTTCATTCGCTGCTGCGTCCGGGCAAGTCACTTACTCCATTCCTGAGGAAATGAAAATCGGCTCTCTGGTTGGAAACGTAGCTCAAGATATAGGCTTGGATTTGAAACGCCTGGCGTCTGGGAGAGCACGCATTCATTCGGCCGACGGCGTGGCGTATATCGAGCTGAATAAAGAGAGAGGAGCGCTCCTGATCAGGGACAGGATAGACCGAGAGGCGCTCTGTGGTGAAACGACGCCGTGCGCACTACATTTCCAGATGATATTAGAGAATCCAATGGAATTGTTTCGTATTACAGTGGAAATCATGGATATCAACGACAACGCCCCCAGCTTTGCGTCAAACGAGAAACATTTTGAAATCAGTGAGTCTGCAGTCGTTGGATCTAAATTTGTGCTGGACAAAGCAATTGATGCGGACATTGGTTTGAACGGCCTTCAGAGTTACTCTATAAAACCCACAGATCATTTTGTGTTAAAATTAGAAAAACAAACTGATGGAAGTAAAAAGGTGGAAATGGTTTTACAGAAGCCTCTCGATCGAGAGAACAGCGAACAAATGTCGCTGCTTTTGTCTGCGTTCGACGGAGGAGAGCCTCTAATGTCAGGGACAATGCAGATACACGTCACTGTGTTGGATGCCAATGATAATTCTCCACATTTCACAAAGCCTGTGTACGAGGCAACCTTAACGGAGAATTCACCGAAAGGAACCAGTGTCATGACAGTAAGCGCATCTGACAAAGACAAAGGCTCTAACGGTGAAATTACGTATATAATATCCAATAGCAAGCATCGATTTTCGGAGATATTTCAAATTGACAAAACAAGCGGAGCGGTTATCCTAGTCGGTAACATAGACTATGAAAAAAATAAACACTATCAGGTAGATATAGAAGCCGTAGACAGCGGAGGTCTGTCCGATTCCAGTAAGATCATAGTTGACGTCATAGACGTCAACGACAACAGACCTCTCATCAACGTTCTCTCTAAATCAGACAACATCGTAGAGGACTCTCCTCCAGACACGGTGATAGCCATGCTGAGCGTCAGTGACCCGGACTCCGCAGAGAACGGTGAAGTTGAATGCAGTATGATCGGTAGCATTCCGTTTAAGATACAATCTACATTAAATGGTTTCTATAGTTTAGTTACGGACGTGGCGTTGGACCGGGAGGTAGCTTCTCATTATAACGTCAGTGTGACGTGTTGTGATCAGGGCGTCCCCTCGCTCTCCAGCAGTATTACTCTCTCACTTCAGATTACAACCGTGCCCGACAAACAAACAAGTAGGCCTACAATTAAACACAAATAATGATCAACTACTTGTTAAATGTTGACACGAAATGTTAATTGTGATACATGAAAGATAACGAAGACAGAATGAGTGTGAGCAGGCCCATGTGAACGGACGAGGCCCAGTGTGAAGAATATGGAGCTACAGCTGTCCATGGTTCTGAAATCCAGATCCCAGGAAGCAACAATGCGCCAAGCAGAAGACCCTCTTTCGAAGATTCTTGTCAATCGACAGGCCTACATGTCACGTGACCTCCTCTTACTACATATTGGTCAGTAATGTTAGCCAAAGTTAGCCAATGACATTACTGAATTAACCAATGTGTAGTTATAGTGTAGTTATTAACTAAACCGTTCACCTGTTCTGCATTTTATGTTCTGTAGGCGAGCCTGATTCTGGACATGTACATAGAGTGAACTAGTTGAGCCCAGTAAAACAGAATTAAACTGCAATAAACGTTCTTAATTGTGTCTGAGTCTGATGTGAACTCCAGTGTTACAAAAAAAGGAGCAGCCGATGTGAATAATGCATCTAATTGTTAAAAATGGAACATACACACAACTATATGCTTTACAAAATTGCAATTCGCATTAAGATCAATACAATTGTCAACTCAAAGGTCAGCGTCATGTCCCACAAGCTGAATGACGTCTACTTTACCAACAGTACCAACATACCAACCGTTTCGCCCTGCAGGCCATCAGGCTTCTCAACCAGCAACACAAATCTCATTGATCATATTGATCACTTTACATGTACATTCATAGTATTGATAATATTTAGATTATTAAACTACTTGTGGATACAAATGCCATATACTCTGTTGTATTTATAGGGTATTCTGGATACATATGATTCTCTTATCTTATGTATATTTCTGCTACTGCTGCCCTCACTTGTGCATCTGCCCTTACTTACTTGTACATTTATAAAACTCATTATTCAATACTTCTGGATTCAACATTACATTTTATAATTTATGTCATTATTATGTATATTGTGTTATCTTATGTATCTCGTGCTGCTCAATATATATATATATAAGGTATATATATATATATATGAGGTATATATAGATTATTTTTCAAAGCATATATATGGAACATCTTCTTTGCTCACTTGTTTGCATACTGTCGCCACTATAAAACACTTTGACTTTGACTGACATTTTTCAAGGAAAGAAATAAAAAACAAAACAAGAATGACACAAGATAATACACATTTATCTAACCTCTAGTGGAGAGTCTGGTTCGTCCAGGATGCTCTTCTCACTCTGCATTCGCTGCATGGTTCCTGTAGAACTGGGGTCCATAATCAGAACGTTCTGACTGCCAGCGTTGCCGAACTTACAGTCACTCTTTCTGGAGTCAGTGGTCCTGCACACCTCGTAATTGTACACGTGCTGGAGAGTCCCTGTCCCCAAAGTGTCTGAGTAACGTGGTGGATAATATGGAATCACCGGGAGATTGGAGTGATACAGGATACGAGACTGTCTCCATCTGTAGATCTTCACTGATATAATCACCACTAAACACGTGATGAAGAGAAAGGAGACTACAGCCAAAGCCAAGACTAAGTAAAAAGTCAGGTTGTCATTGTACTCCTTGTCGTGTGTAAAGTCAGTGAACTCCGAGAGCACTTCAGGGAAGCTGTCCGCCACCGCCACGTTAACAATGACTGTAGCTGAACGAGAGGGCTGTCCGTTGTCTTCCACTATAACAGTCAGTCTTTGTTTCACAACATCTTTATCAGTGACTTGGCGGATAGTTCTTATTTCTCCATTCTGTAAGCCCACTTCAAACAGCGCCCTGTCTGTGGCTTTCTGTAGTTTATAGGAGAGCCAGGCGTTCTGTCCAGAGTCCACATCAACAGCCACCACTTTAGTGACCAGATAGCCCACATCTGCTGAACGAGGCACCATTTCAGCCACCAGAGAACCACCAGTCTGGACCGGATACAGAACCTGAGGGGCGTTGTCGTTCTGGTCCTGGATCAGTATTTTCACACTCACATTACTACTGAGGGGAGGAGAGCCTCCATCTTGAGCTTTAACCCGAAAGTGAAAATCTTTAATCTGCTCATAGTCAAAAGAGCGGACTGCATGTATAACTCCACTGTCAGCACTAACAGACACATAGGAGGAGACGGGCACGCCGTTAATAGAGGAGTCCTCTAGTATGTAAGAGACGCGGGCGTTCTGCTTCCAGTCTGCGTCTACGGCTGTGATTTTCAAAACAGAAATACTCGGCGTGTTGTTTTCTACAACATGTGCCTCATACGAGGTCTTCTCAAACTGGGGCTGGTTATCATTCACGTCTGTAATCTG
>PIJE02000858.1:39438-77040 GCA_002895965.2 Coryphaenoides rupestris
TGTTAGCTGCTGGACAGTGGAGTTATAATGCAGTCCGTCTTTTGACTATGAGCAGATTAAAGATTTTCACTTTCGTGTTAAAGCTCAAGATGGAGGCTCTCCTTCCCCTCAGTAGTAATGTGAGTGTGAAAATACTGATCCAGGACCAGAACGACAACGCCCCTCAGGTTCTGTATCCGGTCCAGACTGGTGGTTCTCTGGTGGCTGAAATGGTGCCTCGTTCAGCAGATTGTGGGCTATCTGGTCACTAAAGTGGTGGCTGTTGATGTGGACTCTGGACAGAACGCCTGGCTCTCCTATAAACTACAGAAAGCCACAGACAGGGCGCTGTTTGAAGTGGGCTTACAGAATGGAGAAATAAGAACTATCCGCCAAGTCACTGATAAAGATGTTGTGAAACAAAGACTGACTGTTATAGTGGAAGACAACGGAACAGCCCTCTCGTTCAGCTACAGTCATTGTTAACGTGGCGGTGGCGGACAGCTTCCCTGAAGTGCTCTCGGAGTTCACTGACTTTACACACGACAAGGAGTACAATGACAACCTGACTTTTTACTTAGTCTTGGCTTTGGCTGTCGTCTCCTTTCTCTTCATCACGTGTTTAGTGGTTATTATATCAGTGAAGATCTACAGATGGAGACAGTCTCGTATCCTGTATCACTCCAATCTCCCGGTGATTCCATATTATCCACCACGTTACTCAGACACTTTGGGGACAGGGACTCTCCAGCACGTGTACAATTACGAGGTGTGCAGGACCACTGACTCCAGAAAGAGTGACTGTAAGTTCGGCAACGCTGGCAGTCAGAACGTTCTGATTATGGACCCCAGTTCTACAGGAACCATGCAGCGAATACAGAGTGAGAAGAGCATCCTGGACGAACCAGACTCTCCACTAGAGGTTAGAAATCACTGACTGAATGTTCTATTTTATATTAATCCATCGTTGTATTCATTTCTAGAACCACGGACAGCGACTGTATCTAATGTATTGGTGATACACTTTTTCTAACTTGAATTTTGATCGTCATTCACCTGTTTAAATACAGAGTACATAATCGACATAATCTCTGCATATATCTATATATATAGATATATATATAGATATATATATATACCCCCATATCCGCGTGTGATTATCCATTGCAAGCCGTTTCAGAGTCTGAGTAGGCTGTGTCACGCCCGGCTATGCAATGCTGGGTTCGCCTCACTCCACCTGGCTTTGCATGTTAACATCTTTCTGCCTCTCTCCCTCCTAGTCTGCAGGGGGAGCTGTTTGGGTTAGCTTGGCGGCTAATGGTCTGCTGATTGGAGGGAGAATAAAGGCAGTTCCTCCGCTGCAGCTCGCTCTCTCTCATCTGCTGCTCTGGCCTTCCGCTACTGAGGGCTGGCTGCAGCTCTTTTCTCTTTTCTCTCCACACCTCTACTTTCTACACTGCATTACATTGCTGATGTGCACCACACTTTGGTTTGATCTATACACGAACTGATATCTTTGATTTTGACTTTGAGTATTTATTTAATAAATTATTGCTTAAAACGTAATATCGGTGTGGTCTCCTAATGTCATTCCTGCTCTGAGCCAGGTAGTTCTGACAGCTGGGAGGCTGATCTATCTAGCATACTTCTGAATGGACACTCCTGTGATGTAACAAGACTGAGATTCTGAAACGGCTTGCAATGACTAATCACACTCACCTGGTGTTATAATAGGAGCCCTTTAATCAAAGTCTTTGTTACATGTGATTTATGCAGTTTGTTATACGATCTAATTCTGCCAAAAAACGTTGCCTTCATTAATATTACATGGATTGTGAGGAATATCACCTATTCAATATGCTTATTGTTGTAATTACATGTATTGTAATAGTGCCTTTTGGACTCAGAGGGACGCTATAGGCCAGAATGTCCCGTTCAAGGCAGTCTCTTGCAGTCACTCCCACCATATCGTTTATCATTTTTCTCTCGTCTGTAGACGAGCACGGAACACCGTGAAGCAGGATCGCTCTTTGTTTCTCTCGTCCAACATGTAAGCTGTTGTCGACGTGTAGGCTGAGGATCTGTGGAATATCAAAGCCAAAAGGGGATCTTAACGTTTTCATTGGGAATACAACGCCCGTGTGGAAAGAACAATGGGACGCTCCGTCGGATTGCTTGTCTTTATCTGGAGCGTCTATCTCCACTCGGTGCTCGGGCAGGTCAGCTACACCATACCTGAAGAGATGGCCAAAGGATCTGTAGTCGGTAATATAGCGCAGGATTTAGGTTTGGATGTGAAGAGACTGAAGGCAGGTAAAGCTCGTATTTTTACCCGTGACAGCATCGAGTACGTGGAGCTGAACAGGGATAGAGGAGTCCTCGTTATCAAAGACAGAATAGACAGAGAGGCGATATGCGGACAGACTACGCCTTGTGCGCTGCATTTCCAGATCATATTAGAGAATCCCATGGAACTGTACAGTATAAATATTGAGATTACAGACGTTAATGATAATACCCCCAGTCTTTGAAAAAAGCGAAGTTAAATTTAAAGATCAGCGAGTCAGCTGTAAAGTGGATCTACAATTCTATATTAGACAGAGCATAGATCCTGACGTCGGGACACAAATGGTTTAAGAACATATGTATTAATAAGCCAACAGATATTTTCGCCCTTAAACTACACGATCAATGCAGGAGAAATAACAAACATCGAAATGGTTTTAGAGAAACCTCTCGATAGAAACAACAATGAACACATTTTCTTAGTTATTAAACAGCAGTCGATGGCGGAGAAGCCGCAAGATGTTCTGAACAATGCAAAATCTCATCTCTGCATTTTTTTTTTAGACGCCAATGAATAAACGCCACCCGTCTTCACACAATCTGTTTACAAAGCTCTCTATTAAAGAAGGCGCTTCTTTAGGAACAATTGTTCGACGGTGACTGCGAACAAGATGCAGATGACGGAGTGAATGGTAATAATAACATACTCTATTTCAAGTATGTTAGATTAACATACAACATATAATCCTATAAATCTCGAGGAATAATGAAGTAAATGGGGAAAATGGCGAAAGGTGAAGCTAAGCAGAGAACATTGACTACGAAAAAGCAAGGATATTCAAGATAAATATCCGCGTAAGTGATAAAGGAGGACTTGTGACTCTGTTAAATTAATTGTAGATGTCCTTGATGTGTGAATGACAACAAACCTGAAATTTCACATTATATCTAAAATCCAATGTAATCCTCCGAGACACAGCCTAGACCCACACAGTCGTAACATGATTCAATATAGAAGATGCAGATTCAGGTTGAAAACGGCAAAGTGCAATGCTCAATAAACGACGACATTCCTTGCATTGAGGTCGAAATCACAAACAATAAAAAATACCCTTTCTTCAGCTTAGAAAAAAAAACTGTGCGTAAAATCATGTGAAACGTTCCTGTACTTCTTGAAAAACATTGTAAATGTCATTTAATTTCTCAGAACCATGGACAGCAACAACATGTGAACGTTATCGCGATCACCATGTCTTTTATATATATTTGTGTTATCATTGTGATTGTTGCAATATTATTTTAGGTCTCTAGGTGCCACTGTGTCATAGTTTGAGGATGGTGGTATCATTTTTGTCAGACCTCCCTTTTTTTTTTTCGTTGTGCGTATTACTCGCGTTGCGCCGACAAAGAAACAGTTGTTGAATCCGCCTGAGCCTTTTTTTTATCGCTGCTCTTCTTCTTTTGTGCGCTATTTTTGATTTTTTCACTTCAGCTTTCGACCGGATCTTGCAAGGATGGGTCGTCTTTGTTGTGGATTACAGGGAATAGTCATTCAGCTGTTCCTCATCCTTTCCACGGCCGGTGTGTCGCTCGGGCAGGTCCGCTATTCTATTCCCGAGGAAATGGCCACGGGTTCGGTCGTGGGGAGCGTGGTTGTGGACCTCGGCTTGGATCTGAACAGACTCAAATCTGGTCCGGGCTCGGATATTTTACCGAGGACCAGATAGTGAGTACATCGGCTTGAACTGCTGACAAAGCGGGACGTTTGGTCGTGCCCAAAAAATAGGACCAGAGAAGCGGCTGGTGCGGCCCAATTGGTCTCCCTGCTCTTTGGATTCCAGATTATATTAGATAACCCAATGGATGCTGCAGTCGCATTGATAGTTGAAAGTAGTGGATATTAATGATAACGCCCCGGCTTTTACTTAAGAAGGAAGGATGCGTTTTGAGATCAAGCGAATCGGCTGTAAAGGGGTCACGTTTTCCTCGCTTGATAGTGCAACGGACCCGATGTATCATTGAAATACGCTTTCAAACATACAAACTTGAACCCACGGATCATTTAAATTAATATGCTGTCTCGTTCCCGAATGGTACGAAAGTATGTTGAATGGTTCTGGAGGACGTCGCTAGACAGGAAAAGAAAACGGGACATGAATTTAACATTGAACAGCATACGGACGGTGGAGTCCTCAAAATCACTGGCTCGTTAAAATAAGGTAATTGTTTAGACGCCAATGATAACGCACCCGTCTTCACACAATCTGTTTACAAAGCCTCTATTAAAGAAGGCGCTTCTTTAGGAACAATTGTTACGACGGTTACTGCGACAGATGCAGATGACGGAGTGAATGGTAAAATAACGTATTCAGTTTCAAGTATGTTAGATCATACTAGAGGAATATTTGAAGTAAATGAGCAAAATGGTGAAGTGAGATTGAGCAGAGTATATAGACTACGAAAAAGCCCGGACATTTCAGATAAATATCCGCGCTAGTGATGAGGGAGGACTGGTTGACTCCTGTAAATTAATTGTTGACGTCATTGATGTGAATGACAACAAGCCTGATATTCACATTATGTCTAAATCCAATGTAATATCAGAAGACGCTAAACCCAACACAGTCGTAACCATGATCAATATAGAAGATGCAGATTCAGGTGAAAACGGCAAAGTGCAATGCTCAATAAACGACGACATTCCTTTTGCATTGAGGTCGACATCCAACAACTTCTTCAGCTTAGTGACAGACAGTGATTTAGACAGAGAGAAAGCCTCTGAGTATAATATCAGTGTCACGTGTTCTGATGAGGGAGCGCCTTCGCTTTCTAGCAGCGTCACGATCGCCCTCCAGATCCTAGACGTGAATGATAACCCGCCTGTCTTTGTTCACAAATCCTACGAAGGCCACATTGTAGAGAACAACGCACCGGGTGTCTCTGTATTCACACTGAACGCAAGAGACGCAGACTGGAAGCAGAACGCCCGCGTCTCTTACATACTAGAGGACTCCTCTATTAACGGCGTGCCCGTCTCCTCCTATGTGTCTGTTAGTGCTGACAGTGGAGTTATACATGCAGTCCGCTCTTTTGACTATGAGCAGATTAAAGATTTTCACTTTCGGGTTAAAGCTCAAGATGGAGGCTCTCCTCCCCTCAGTAGTAATGTGAGTGTGAAAATACTGATCCAGGACCAGAACGACAACGCCCCTCAGGTTCTGTACCCGGTCCAGACTGGTGGTTCTCTGGTGGCTGAAATGGTGCCTCGTTCAGCAGATGTGGGCTATCTGGTCACTAAAGTGGTGGCTGTTGATGTGGACTCTGGACAGAACGCCTGGCTCTCCTATAAACTACAGAAAGCCACAGACAGGGCGCTGTTTGAAGTGGGCTTACAGAATGGAGAAATAAGAACTATCCGCCAAGTCACTGATAAAGATGTTGTGAAACAAAGACTGACTGTTATAGTGGAAGACAACGGACAGCCCTCTCGTTCAGCTACAGTCATTGTTAACGTGGCGGTGGCGGACAGCTTCCCTGAAGTGCTCTCGGAGTTCACTGACTTTACACACGACAAGGAGTACAATGACAACCTGACTTTTTACTTAGTCTTGGCTTTGGCTGTAGTCTCCTTTCTCTTCATCACGTGTTTAGTGGTTATTATATCAGTGAAGATCTACAGATGGAGACAGTCTCGTATCCTGTATCACTCCAATCTCCCGGTGATTCCATATTATCCACCACGTTACTCAGACACTTTGGGGACAGGGACTCTCCAGCACGTGTACAATTACGAGGTGTGCAGGACCACTGACTCCAGAAAGAGTGACTGTAAGTTCGGCAACGCTGGCAATCAGAACGTTCTGATTATGGACCCCAGTTCTACAGGAACCATGCAGCGAATACAGAGTGAGAAGAGCATCCTGGACGAACCAGACTCTCCACTAGAGGTTAGAAATCACTGACTGAATGTTCTATTTTATATTAATCCATCGTTGTATTCATTTCTAGGACCGTGGACAGCGACTGTATCTAATGTATGGGTGATAGACTTTTTCTAACTTTAATTTTGATCGTCATTCGCCAGTTTAAATACTGAGTCCATAATCGACATCATCTCTGCATATATCTATATATATATATATATATATATAGATATATATATAGATATATATGTATATACCCCCATATCTGTGTGTGATTATCCATTGCAAGCCGTTTCAGAGTCTGAGTGGGCTGGTAGGCTGATCTATCTAGCATACTTCTGTATGGACACTCCCACTTGTGATGTAATAAGACTGAGATTCTGAAACGGCTTGCAATGACTAATCACACTCACCTGGTGTTATAATAGGAGCCCTTTAATCAAAGTCTTTGTTACATGTGATATATGCAGTTTGTTATACGATCTAATTCTGCCAAAAAACGTTGCCTTCCTTAATATTACATGGATTATGAGGAATATCACCTATTCAATATACTTATTGTTGTAATCAAATGTATTGTAATTGTGCCTTTTGGACTCAGAGGGACGCTATAGGCCAGAATGTCCCGTTCAAGGCAGTCTCTTGCAGTCACTCCCACCATATCGTTTATCATTTTTCTCTCGTCTGTAGACGAGCACGGAACACCGTGAAGCAGGATCGCTCTTTGTTTCTCTCGTCCAACATGTAAGCTGTTGTCGACGTGTAGGCTGAGGATCTGTGGAATATCAAAGCCAAAAGGGGATCTTAACGTTTTCATTGGGAATACAACGCCCGTGTGGAAAGAACAATGGGACGCTCCGTCGGATTGCTTGTCTTTATCTGGAGCGTCTATCTCCACTCGGTGCTCGGGCAGGTCAGCTACACCATACCTGAAGAGATGGCCAAAGGATCTGTAGTCGGTAATATAGCGCAGGATTTAGGTTTGGATGTGAAGAGACTGAAGGCAGGTAAAGCTCGTATTTTTACCCGTGACAGCATCGAGTACGTGGAGCTGAACAGGGATAGAGGAGTCCTCGTTATCAAAGACAGAATAGACAGAGAGGCGATATGCGGACAGACTACGCCTTGTGCGCTGCATTTCCAGATCATATTAGAGAATCCCATGGAGTTTTACAGCATAAATATTGAGATTACAGACGTTAATGATAACCCCCCAGTGTTTGAAAAAAGCGAAGTTAAATTTAAAATCAGCGAGTCAGCTGTAAGTGGAGCTAAATTTATATTAGACAGAGCAATAGATCCTGACGTCGGGACAAATGGTTTAAGAACATATGTATTAAAACCAACAGATAACTTCGCCCTTAAATTACACAGTCAAGCAGGAGAAATAAAAAACATCGAA
Source organism: Coryphaenoides rupestris (assembly GCA_002895965.2). NCBI lineage: Eukaryota > Metazoa > Chordata > Actinopteri > Gadiformes > Macrouridae > Coryphaenoides > Coryphaenoides rupestris. The sequence continues at coordinate 47,029 of PIJE02000858.1, forward strand.
ATGGTTTTAGAGAAACCTCTCGATAGAGAACAACATGAACACATTTCTTTAGTCTTAACGGCAGTCGATGGCGGAGAGCCGCAGATGTCTGGAACAATGCAAATCCTCATCTCTGTTTTAGACGCCAATGATAACGCACCCGTCTTCACACAATCTGTTTACAAAGCCTCTATTAAAGAAGGCGCTTCTTTAGGAACAATTGTTACGACGGTGACTGCGACAGATGCAGATGACGGAGTGAATGGTAAAATAACGTATTCAGTTTCAAGTATGTTAGATCATACTCGAGGAATATTTGAAGTAAATGAAGAAAATGGTGAAGTGAGATTGAGTGGTAATATTGACTACGAAAAAGCTCGAACGTTTGAAATAAATATCCGTGCTAGTGATGAGGGAGGACTGGTTGACTCCTGTAAATTAATTGTAGACGTAATTGATGTGAATGACAACAGACCTGAAATTCACATTATGTCTAAATCCAATGTAATCTCAGAAGACGCTAAACCCAACACAGTCGTAACCATGATCAATATAGAAGATGCAGATTCAGGTGAAAACGGCAAAGTGCAATGCTCAATAAACGACGACATTCCTTTTGCATTGAGGTCGACATCCAACAACTTCTTCAGCTTAGTGACAGACAGTGATTTAGACAGAGAGAAAGCCTCTGAGTATAATATCAGTGTCACGTGTTCTGATGAGGGAGCGCCTTCGCTTTCTAGCAGCGTCACGATCGCCCTCCAGATCCTAGACGTGAATGATAACCCGCCTGTCTTTGTTCACAAATCCTACGAAGGCCACATTGTAGAGAACAACGCACCGGGTGTCTCTGTATTCACACTGAACGCAAGAGACGCAGACTGGAAGCAGAACGCCCGCGTCTCTTACATACTAGAGGACTCCTCTATTAACGGCGTGCCCGTCTCCTCCTATGTGTCTGTTAGTGCTGACAGTGGAGTTATACATGCAGTCCGCTCTTTTGACTATGAGCACATTAAAGATTTTCACTTTCGGGTTAAAGCTCAAGATGGAGGCTCTCCTCCCCTCAGTAGTAATGTGAGTGTGAAAATACTGATCCAGGACCAGAACGACAACGCCCCTCAGGTTCTGTATCCGGTCCAGACTGGTGGTTCTCTGGTGGCTGAAATGGTGCCTCGTTCAGCAGATGTGGGCTATCTGGTCACTAAAGTGGTGGCTGTTGATGTGGACTCTGGACAGAACGCCTGGCTCTCCTATAAACTACAGAAAGCCACAGACAGGGCGCTGTTTGAAGTGGGCTTACAGAATGGAGAAATAAGAACTATCCGCCAAGTCACTGATAAAGATGTTGTGAAACAAAGACTGACTGTTATAGTGGAAGACAACGGACAGCCCTCTCGTTCAGCTACAGTCATTGTTAACGTGGCGGTGGCGGACAGCTTCCCTGAAGTGCTCTCGGAGTTCACTGACTTTACACACGACAAGGAGTACAATGACAACCTGACTTTTTACTTAGTCTTGGCTTTGGCTGTAGTCTCCTTTCTCTTCATCACGTGTCTAGTGGTGATTATATCAGTGAAGATCTACAGATGGAGGAACGAGCGTCACATGTACAAATCAGGTGTGAATCTTCCCGTTATTCCGTATTATCCACCTCTGTACGCTGACGTAGGGACCGGAACATTGAAGCACGCGTTCAATTACGACGTTTGTGGAACGACTGACTCTCGCCACAGTCAGCTGACTGAGTGCGTCCAGCCCTTCAATCAGAGCACCTTGAACCGTGACCACGACGTCCCCCAGACAATGTCGAGGTCCACAACGCGCTCCCAGGATTTGATAACAGAGGTGAGACCTCACGGATGTCTCCCCACCATTAGGTTGACGTTGGCGTGGTGAATGAACACGTCTTTATCCTCTGAGTTTGTAGTGGTCAGAACTTATGTTATGTTTTGATCTAGTTTCAGTTTTTAAAATGCCTTGCATCTTCACGTCGAATGCAGAATGTCAATATTCTGCATCGAACAGATGTGGTCGATTATTGAATATTATTGTATTTTTTTCCATTCTAAATAACCACTGAATGTGCACATTTATGTTTTAAATGTAGAGGCGAGCTGCTGCATTGAGGCGTATAGCCACCATGTTGAAGCATCTCTGCTGTGGAACATTTCCTTCACATACTCAAGGAAAACAAACACACACACACACACACACACACACACACACATATGTGTGTGTGTGTGTGTGGAATGTATTCACTGACCTAGTTCCCTGCTTTGCATGCTGCCGCCATTTTCTATCTTTTTGTATTTATTATTTTATGAAGCCTGTGCTTACAGAACCAGAGGGTCACGGAAATGTGTAGCAAGGAAATGTCAATTATCACAATTATCATTGAGTACTAAAGATGTAAAAGAATAGATGTAAGCTGGAGGAAGCTGAATCCACGATGCAAGGGTTGATGCTGAGGAGAGAAAGCAGGCAGACGGAGTGATGGAGAGCCAGTGGAAGAGGGAGGGAGGGAGGGAGGGAGGGATGGAGGGAGGGAGGGTGGGAGGGTGGAAGGGAGGGTGGCGAGGGAGCTGCAGAGAGGCAGAGAAAGAGAGAGAAGCAGGTGGGGGAGGGGAGGAGAGACACGCTGCACCCGCTTCAGCCTCTCTCCGCCACCATCCCCGACGCAGCATCCGCGTTCTGCGACGCGAGGGAGCCATTTTGATCAGCCTCTCCCTCTCTCCCTCTCTCTCTCTCTCTCTCTCTCTCTCTCCATCTCCATCTCCCTTTGTCTGCTCTCAGGAGTGGAGGGGCAGTAGGGGAGTGTGCTGGGGGGTGTGGGGGTGTCTGGGCGCTGCAGGGAGTGACGGGAAGCTACATAACACGATGCCTTTGTGGTGCGAAGCAGGGATGAAATAAGGGGAATGAGATTAGAGGAAGGAGAGCACTGCTGCACTGCAAATAGTCAATCTCACTGTTGTGTAAGGAACTGGGGCAGGGGCCGAACATGCGCATTAGAGGGACTCCCGGGCGAACGGCAGTCACTCTCCAGATTTAGACCCCAGTGTGTATCGCTGTGTAGCTGCATGCGAGATAGAAGCACTTCACTATGGCGACTCTGAATAGTGGTGCATACGCCCCGCCCTCATGCTCTTTATTACATAATTTTGTACAGCCTGGCTTTAAACGGTTTCTGCCTGTGTCTCCCAGACACCACAGACACCACATGTGGGAGCATTACACTTGCAGATGCTGGCATATGCCCCCCATTAACAACATTGCTTTCTGGTGCAGATATAAGAAGAAGACTTGTTACCGACCTGACAATATCAGATGTATGCAGCATGTGTCTTGAGAAGCACATATACTGTACTTTCATTGATATCAGAAAAGCCATGAACGCATTTAATTTGCTGTCTGTGTGTGTGTGCGTTCGTGTGTGTGTGTATGTTGTGTGTGTGTGTGTGTGTGTGCGCGTGTGTGTGCATGTGTGTGTATGTGCGCCTGTGCGTGTGGGTTTTAACTGTGGGATTGTGATAGTTTATTACTTTATGTTCCCATGAGGAAATAGTGGTGGGCGGGCCACTCATAAACATACAACAGGAGTCAGGAAGTGAGGTTTTTCTGCGTTAATGAGACTAATCCCGCACATATGTCTGCGTTACCCGTTGCGACTGTTCTCCAATCACGAGAGGGCAGGTTCTCATGACTTGTTAGCTCGGGAAGCATTTTACTGACGATTGTAAATCCTTGTGGTTCATAGTGTCGCCGCAGGGGGTCAGAGTTCATAGTCACCTCAAGGTTTCATCCTGTGTTCTAGTATTTATTGAGAACATGTGTCCACATATAGTGTCGGTATTTAAACACCATTAGAAGCTACATTACTTAACGTTGTTCATAAACTTGAAAGGTAATGGCTTGCTGTGAGATGGAGAAGGAAACAACATAAAAATGATTTTTGACTGACTTTTTTGTACCTTTTTATATCTCATACTTTTTTGGTTCAAATGACGTTCCACGGGTCAAAAGTCTAAAAGATCAACAGGTCCCAGATGTTTGTGCTCAACCCTTCTTACTGCCATCTTATAGTGACAAGTTATGAGTGTGTGTTTGCTGTGACCTCCTCCTTTACCAACCAAGTAGTTTGGTCAGCCACTATATGTGGATAAATGCGGTTGTGCACAAGGATGTGCACGCATACGCACCCAAGACGGAGTAAACAACGTGAAGAAGAGCTCTCATTTCAGTACGGTGGTTTTGTGTTGTTGCTGTGTTATTACTCATCATGTATTCACTTCACTTCTCATCCTCTGTGTTGTGGCATTTTATGAGGAGTGACTGACATCAAACTGTGCAAGTTATTGTTATAAGCTATGTGTTGTTGTTGTTGTTGTTGTTTCAGCAATGGAATTGGAAATTACATTTAACAGCAGTTTGGCAGCTCAACTAAATCACCACATAAGACTTTGTGATATTATGTGTGGCCTTCAGACATAGGAAATAGGGAGAACCTACAGAGTATGCTAATAATAGACTGTGAAGCTATACTATAGAGAAATGACATTCCTTAGATGATGCGTTGTCTTTTGTATACATAGCGGATGCTATGTACACACAGCTATACATACATTACTGTATAGCTAAGGCTGGTCAGTATTACTGTACAGCTAAGGTTGGTCAGTGTTACTGTATAGCTAAGGTTGGTCAGTGTTACTGTATAGCTAAGGTTGGTCAGTGTTACTGTATAGCTAAGGTTGGTCAGTGTTACTGTACAGCTAAGGTTGGTCAGTGTTACTGTACAGCTAAGGTTGGTCAGTGTTACTGTATAGCTAAAGTTGGTCAGTGTTACTGTATAGCTAAGGCTGGTCAGTGTTACTGTATAGCTAAGCTAAGGCTGGTCAGTGTTACTGTACAGCTACGGTTGGTCAGTGTTACTGTATAGCTAAGCTAAGGCTGGTCAGTGTTACTGTATAGCTAAGCTAAGGCTGGTCAGTGTTACTGTAGAGCTAAGCTAAGGCTGGTCAGTGTTACTGTATAGCTAAGCTAAGGCTGGTCAGTGTTACTTTATAGCTAAGCTAAGGCTGGTCAGTGTTACTGTATAGCTAAGCTAAGGCTGGTCAGTGTTACTGTATAGCTAAGCTAAGGCTGGTCAGTGTTACTGTAGAGCTAAGGCTGGTCAGTGTTACTGTATAGCTAAGCTAAGGCTGGTCAGTGTTACTGTAGAGCTAAGCTAAGGCTGGTCAGTGTTACTGTAGAGCTAAGCTAAGGCTGGTCAGTGTTACTGTATAGCTAAGGCTGGTCAGTGTTACTGTGTAGCTAAGGCTGGTCAGTGTTACTGTATAGCTAAGGCTGGTCAGTGTTACTGTATAGCTAAGCTAAGGCTGGTCAGTGTTACTGTAGAGCTAAGGCTGGTCAGTGTTACTGTATAGCTAAGCTAAGGCTGGTCAGTGTTACTGTAGAGCTAAGCTAAGGCTGGTCAGTGTTACTGTATAGCTAAGGCTGGTCAGTGTTACTGTAGAGCTAAGGCTGGTCAGTGTTACTGTATAGCTAAGGCTGGTCAGTGTTACTGTATAGCTAAGCTAAGGCTGGTCAGTGTTACTGTAGAGCTAAGCTAAGGCTGGTCAGTGTTACTGTATAGCTAAGGTTGGTCAGTGTTACTGTATAGCTAAGTCTGGTCAGTGTTACTGTATAGCTAAGCTCAGGCTGGTCAGTGTTACTGTATAGCTAAGGTTGGTCAGTGTTACTGTATAGCTAAGGTTGGTCAGTGTTACTGTATAGCTAAGCTCAGGCTGGTCAGTGTTACTGTATAGCTAAGGTTGGTCAGTGTTACTGTATAGCTAAGGTTGGTCAGTGTTACTGTAGAGCTAAGGTTGGTCAGTGTTACTGTATAGCTAAGCTCAGGCTGGTCAGTGTTACTGTATAGCTAAGGTTGGTCAGTGTTACTGTATAGCTAAGGTTGGTCAGTGTTACTGTACAGCTAAGGTTGGTCAGTGTTACTGTATAGCTAAGGTTGGTCAGTGTTACTGTATAGCTACGGTTGGTCAGTGTTACTGTACAGCTAAGTCTGGTCAGTGTTACTGTATAGCTACGGTTGGTCAGTGTTACTGTATAGCTAAGTCTGGTCAGTGTTACTGTATAGCTAAGGTTGGTCAGTGTTACTGTATAGCTAAGCTAAGGCTGGTCAGTGTTACTGTATAGCTACGGTTGGTCAGTGTTACTGTGTAGCTAAGCTAAGGCTGGTCAGTGTTACTGTAGAGCTAAGCTAAGGCTGGTCAGTGTTACTGTATAGCTAAGCTAAGGCTGGTCAGTGTTACTGTAGAGCTAAGCTAAGGCTGGTCAGTGTTACTGTATAGCTAAGCTAAGGCTGGTCAGTGTTACTGTAGAGCTAAGGCTGGTCAGTGTTACTGTATAGCTAAGCTAAGGCTGGTCAGTGTTACTGTAGAGCTAAGCTAAGGCTGGTCAGTGTTACTGTAGAGCTAAGCTAAGGCTGGTCAGTGTTACTGTATAGCTAAGGCTGGTCAGTGTTACTGTAGAGCTAAGCTAAGGCTGGTCAGTGTTACTCTAATAGCTAAGCTTAAGGCTGGTCGTGTTACTGTAAAGCTAAGCTAAGGCTGGTCAGTGTTACTGTATAGCTAAGCTAAGGCTGGTCAGTGTTACTGTAGAGCTAAGGCTGGTCAGTGTTACTGTATAGCTAAGCTAAGGCTGGTCAGTGTTACTGTATAGCTAAGCTAAGGCTGGTCAGTGTTACTGTATAGCTAAGCTAAGGCTGGTCAGTGTTACTGTATAGCTAAGCTAAGGCTGGTCAGTGTTACTGTATAGCTAAGCTAAGGCTGGTCAGTGTTACTGTATAGCTAAGCTAAGGCTGGTCAGTGTTACTGTATAGCTACGGTTGGTCAGTGTTACTGTATAGCTAAGGTTGGTCAGTGTTACTGTATAGCTAAGGTTGGTCAGTGTTACTGTATAGCTAAGGTTGGTCAGTGTTACTGTATAGCTAAGCTAAGGCTGGTCAGTGTTACTGTATAGCTAAGCTAAGGCTGGTCAGTGTTACTTTATAGCTAAGCTAAGGTTGGTCAGTGTTACTGTACAGCTAAGGTTGGTCAGTGCAGCAGACCCTTGTGCTTGTAGTCGGTGCCTTTTCCTTTTTTTCCCTGTCCTGATGTCATTCTCAGCATCATTCCCCTCCCCCCCTCCAGCTGCACCACAGTGCTGCAGAGAAAGGGAGAGAGACAGAGACAGAGAGAGAGAGAGACGGAAAGAGATCGAGAGAGAGACGAAAGAGACAGAGACAGACAGAGACAGAAAGAGAGAGAGAGATAGGGAGAGAGAGAAGAGAGAGAGAGAGAGAGAGAGAGAGAGAGAGAGAGAAGAGACAGAAAGAGAGAGAGAGAGAGAGAGATAGAGACAGAAAGAGAGAGAGAGACAGAGAAAGAGTGAAAGAGAGAGACAGATAGAGAGAGTAAACTACTGCATATCAATTCTGTTCCACAATAAAGCACTGTGTTGCCTCTACTGTGCTATTTCCAGGCCATGTCATTGTGTCATTGTGTTTATGGCAACGCTGCTTTGCCTCTTTCATCCATTTAATCATGTATTGCTATTTTATATCATATTGTATCAAATATCCTTGCTTATGAATGACCTTCCGCAGATTACCAGTAACAGCGATCATATATATACATGTAAGACACAAGGCAGTTCTTTTCCCAAGTAGTATGCGGGTCAGAACCATTTCTCCATCCGTTCATTTCATGTCCGTCCTCCATCTTTGTATTCTCTCTCCATCGATAGCTCGCAGGAGGCAAGGTGGGCTGTGTTGCCACGGCAACAAGCTGACTCACTGGGGCAGGATTGTACCAAGTCCCACTGCGCCACAGGGGGGGGGGGGGGGGAGCAGCAAATGTAGTGTATACTCCCTGCATCTGTTAGTGTAGAGAAGGGAGGAGCCCCCCACCCTGTATTTTTGCTGGGAATGGTGTCGTCTTTAGGCTTGAGGCCTGATTGGTCGGAGGACGGGGGGGTGGGATATCTGTGCTATTTGGGGTGGTCTGGTGTGAGGATTGGCGGGGGGGGGGTGTGGTGTGGTATTTAAAGGGAAATGAACCCATTCTCTCATTATCATGTATATATAATGGCTGCATAATCTGCATTCACATTAGGAAATCATTAGGAATGCTTTTGTTTTTTGTATCATTTCGAAAATATGTCCTTTTGTAACACGTTCTTGTTCTTTGTGTGAATTCAACGTGTTATTTGGTTCATACATTGTGTCATTGTAAACCTAACTTAACCCAAACCCGAGCAGTGTAATCATATCAAATCATATCAAGTCGTATCATATGGTAAAGTAGGATATTTCGGTGACATCATCCGTGTGAGAAGCAGCCTTTTTGTGTGTGTTGTTGTTGTGATGCTTTGTCTGTGAAGATGGGCACACACACACACACACACACACACACCTCTCTGGCGTCACAGCAGCCACGCGAGTCTGCCCTGCCCTCGCCTTCAGGCCACCTGCTGGCAGGATCGGGTAGTGCCTTGGTGCAGTGGGAAGTGCTGGACCCCCCCCCCCCCCCCTTGTACCCTTCAGATCACCTATACGCACCTTCTAGAATAATGGTTTATTTCAGTGATGTCGTAATACTGCTATTGTACAGGCTGCTCCTCAAATCTAACAGGAGTAAGAATGTTGGTTCTGAGTTATTGTTGTTGTTGTTTTTTTGTTTGTTTTATTTGTGCTTCAGCCAACACACTGTAATCAGCATTTTCTTGAAATAGCACAATCACGATGATGCATCCGTCTCTATATATCTCTCTTCATCTCATTCCATAGTTGTTATTTGTGTCGCTATATATTTCTATTTTCCTCAAATGGTCAATACTTGTAATACATTACCTCCCTCTCTTTTCCTCTTTTATTTTATCTTTTTATCTTTAATTTCCCCTCTGCTTTCCTTCCTTTCTCTTATCAAATGTGCTGCACAATAAAGCTTTTCATTAAAAAAAAAAGTTAATTGTAAATCACAGATTTTGCATAAAAAAGCAGTGACACAATGGAGACTCATTTCCATAATGGATTGCTGTTTAGTGGCTCAAAGGCTGCATAGCTTCACAAAACATATTATCGTCTAAGTATATTTCTTTATACATATCACTGCCATGGATGAACAAGGTGGTAAGTATGGTGGTGGACGGCCCCTTCCCAGAGCCAGCCTCCATCTCCATCACCAAGCTAACCGATATATGTTTTTTTCTCCTTTGTTTTTTCTCTTCCATGTCTATTTCCGGCCTGCTCCTGGCTCCACCCCCTGCTTGTTACATCACTCTGTCTCCAAACAAGGTAAGACATTTTCTTTCTGCTAATTCCCCCCTGAGTTGAACCACAGACAACACATACTACCGAGCAGGAATCTGAAGGCACGTGACTGACAAGCACACGATTAATAATATTACAAAAACAAAAGTGCCTGTTTAATACTGATCACTTTAATCTGACAAAATAAATGAGCACATGAAAATGTGTTGAATGTAGAATCGGTTGGGATAATAGGATATAGCACTTAATCGTTAAAACATTATATACAGGTTCTTCAAAACAGTATTGAGGACATGTCGAGTATGAAGCCAAAACATACGTTTAATACATTATGTTTATTTCAATGTTGGTGCCAATGCAAATGTAAGTGATGATATCTACAGGTCAATACACAAACACCCACACACACAATGAGGCTGAACAAATGGTGAATGGTTTGCATTTGCATGTCCCCCCCCCCCCCCCCCCCACCCCCTAATGTTGGATTAACGTATGATCAAGTCAATTTTGATCCGAGTAATGGGGTTATAGGCCTATACCTGATCTAAATGACACTTTAACTGTGGAGCATATCTTCCAAAATACACACTTGAAGTTTACAGAACTATAGTTTCCTCTCCAGCTTTGTATCTTCATTGGTCTATATCTATATCTACCTCTGTGTCACTCACATGTGATAACTTAACCAACTCCACATTTAGCTGATATCTCCTGCTTCTGACTTTTTACTTCCAGTATATGTCTCCATTTTCAATCATCTCAGAATAAAAACGTTTGTGACAATGCTTTGTCTTTTTTGGAGATAGTGCAGTATTGTCGTTTGTTTCCAATGATAATTATCTATTGTTAAGGAGTGTCAATTGTTGTTTGGTTGGTTGAATATGGTGTTGTTAAACTTGTTAAATGATACTGTATTTTACATGTATTAATATATATATATATATATATATACATAAATTTATTTTATTGTATTTTATTTTATTGTATTTTATTTTATGTAATTATTGTTGTTTATATATATATTTTTTTTTATGTAGTATTAGTAATCAGGAGTAAATTGAGAAAGAGAGAGAGAGTCGCCATTGTGAAGCAGGTCCTGCTGCCTTGTGTTTGGACAGCGAGCAGCAGCACACAGCTCAGCCGCCTGTGTGGCGCTGTCCCCCCGCTTGGTGCTGAACTCCCTCCGTCTCTCCCAGCGAAGCAGCGCCCCCCCACCTCCCAGTCCCTCTCCCCCACTCTCCCCCCCTCTCCCCCCCCTCTCACTCCGTCTGACGCCCCCTGTCGCCCGTTTTGACTCAAAGCAGATGAGCATTAAAATGATTAATACTGAATACTATATATTATATATATTATATATATTATATATATTCCAGCGTCGTCTATGCCACAGAAATGTAATGCCACCGATATTGTATAAGTCAATAATTTACTCTTTGATTAGTAGCAACATGACACATCCCTTGGCTTTTATTCCGTTCTGATTAGTCAATACTAATCAAGATATACAATCTAAACGATTGATTAGCGGCTTGCGTTGTCTTTACACCTTTGCGTATTGTGTGTGTGTGTGTGTGTGTGTGTGTGTGTGTGTGTGTGTGTGTGTGTGTGTGTGCGTGTGTGTGTGTGTGTGTGTGTGTGTGTGTGCAAGAGGGGTGAGAGAGAGAGAGAGAGAGAGAGAGAGAGAGAGAGAGAGAGAGAGAGACCCCTCCATCCATGGTGGCTGCTGACATGCGCGTATCTCCGTAGCTCTCTATGACGTAGGCAGTAAACTGCACTTGCTACTCATGACCACAGGAAGGCAACGACGAGCCTTGTCTGCCACACGGGTCCACTGTCCATGCAGACAAAAGACTGGAGAACAATATATTACATAGCAAGTGCAACATCCATTTGAACATCCATTTAGATTTTTTTTTTTATAAAGCAACTCTAGAGACATGGATTGACGTTTGTTGTTCTGTAGTCATTGAATAATTTATTTGTAGGGTGTCTGTTCTAACTGTATTAGAATACAGGTGGGAATGGTAATTATGTGAGCTGAATAAATACCTCATGAGAGAGACTGTAAGAGAGGCACGGGATGTTGACTGAAACCTTTTGAGCCATTCCGTGGACAGAATGTCCAATGACAACGTGCTGCTGTGATGCCATATCATCGACGTGTACAGCCTTGTGCGCTCCGACACGTCACTCTTCCCCAGGCTTCTCTCGCCGCAGCCGTGATTGGTAGAACGCTGTGCGCCAATCATGTGCAGAACTGTACAAAGAGATCTAGTGCGTCTCCCCCGCGAAGCCTCAGCATCCCCGCCAGCGTTACAACGGTGAGCGAAGGAAAGGGGGACGCGTCTGGAGGACAGGGTGGACTTATCACCGCCGAATTATGAGGATGTATCAGCGTTTAATCGCATGCCTCGTTATATCCTCTGTCCTCCGTAAGGAATTAGATGGAAAGCAATGCATTCCATAGATCGCGGGAAGATGAGGAGAGGACTGCGTGTGTGGAAGGTGCTGCTGTGGTGCCATCATTTCTCTCTCCTGTGGAATACAATAGACGGACAGGCTCGCTACACCATCCCGGAGGAGCTCAAGCAGGGCTCCGTGGTCGGGAATATTTCCAAAGATCTGGGCTTGGTGGTCTCTGAACTGTACCAACGTAAGTTACGCATAAGCTCCGAGGCTGGTCAGCAGTATTTCACGGTGGACTTGACGAAGGGAGAGCTGGTGGTGAGTGAACGGATAGACAGGGAGGGACTGTGTGGACCCAGGTTGCCGTGTCTGTTGCCTCTGGAGGTCGTCATAGAAAACCCCTTGCAGCTGTATCGCGTCGATATTGAAATACAAGATATTAATGACAATTCACCTGAGTTTGCTACAAAAGAAAAGATACTAAAAATAGCTGAGCTTGTAAATCCAGGTGCGCGATTCCCACTAGAAAGTGCACGGGATCCCGACGTTGGCGCAAATTCAGTGCGCTCTTATGTTATAAGCAAAAATGAACATTTCAGAGTAAATGTTAAAAACCACAAAGATGTTGGTAAAATCCCCGAGTTAATTCTTGAGAAGTCACTCGACAGGGAGAAGCAACCTGTTCATAGGCTCATTTTGACAGCGATGGACGGTGGTGATCCGGTGCGATCAGGAACTTCTGAAATTATTGTCACAGTGCTTGATATTAATGATAACGCACCGCAGTTTGAAAGGCAGCTTTATGAAATGAATGTAACCGAAAACGCAACACCTGGAACAGAGTTAGTGCGCGTCAAAGCTACGGATGCAGACGAGGGTTTAAACGGAGAAATTGAATATTTCTTTCGAGAACAAACAATGGATTCAATTCTGGCCTTGTTTGAAATTGAGCATTCAACCGGTGCAATTGTTGTAAAGGGGGATCTAGACTATGAACAAACGAATCTTCATAAATTTGATGTTGTTGCTAAAGACAAAGGTAACCCCGAGATGGATGGGCATTGTGCTATTGAAATAAGAATAATAGACATTAATGACAATGCACCTGAAATTATTGTGACGTCTTTAACGACACCCATCCAAGAAGACTCGCCTGTCGGGACGGTTGTTGCGCTGATAAGTGCCAAAGACCCAGACTCTGGTGACAACGGTAAAGTGAAGCTGAGCGTTTCTTCAGATTCTCCGTTTAAACTCAACCCGTCTGTATCAAATCATTACACACTGATCACCAGCGGTGCTCTTGACCGGGAGAACAATGGCCATTACAGAGTTAGGATAACGGCAGTAGATCTGGGCAAACCGTCACTGTCCAGCGAGAAGATGGTCAGTGTTGACGTGTTAGATGTGAACGACAACCCCCCCCGTGTTCTCACAGTCATCGTATACAGTTCATGTAAAAGAGAATTATGCTCCAGGTAAAATACTGTACTCCGTGTCCGCTAGTGATTTAGACCAAAATGAAAACGCCAAGGTCTCCTACTCCATCTTGGACTCTAAAGTCCAGGACGTGTCCGTGTCCTCCTATGTCTACATCAACTCTGATAACGGCAGCATCTACAGCATGCACTCCTTTGACTATGAGAAGCTGAAGGTGTTTCAGATCCAGGTGCAGGCGAAGGACCACGGCTCTCCGTCTCTGAGCAGCAACGCTACTGTTCATGTTTTTATTCTGGACCAGAACGACAACGCCCCCGCTGTTATTTACCCCTCCTCCGCTGTCCACGGCTCACTCTCTCAACAGAGGACGTCTCGCTCTTCCAAAGCAGGCCACTTGGTTACCAAGGTAACAGCCGTAGACGCAGACTCGGGGCATAACGCCTGGATCTCCTATAGACTGGCAGAGGCCACAGACGCCTCTCTGTTCGCTGTCAACCTTTACACAGGGGAGGTGAGGACTAAACGTGTTGTGTCTGAGCAGGACGACTCCTCTCAGAGACTGCTCATAGAGATTAAGGACGACGGGGATCCGGTTCAGTCCACCACGGTCACGGTCTCTATTATTTTAGAGGACGGTCTCCATGAGCCCATTCTGGACCTCAGGCACAAAACGGACGATTCTAACAAGACAAGCGGGAGAATCGCTCTTTATCTGATCCTCTCTCTGGCCTCAGTGTCTGTGCTCTCTCTGGTGACTTTTCTCATCCTAGCTGTTAAGTGTATTAAGAGCAGCAGAAGCAGTGGTAGCTGCTGCATGAGGCGGAGCGACAGTGAGGACTACAAGAACCCCAACAGAAACCTCCAGCTCCAGCTCAACACTGACGGGCCCATTAAGTACGTGGAGGTGCTGGGAGGAGACATGATGTCTCAGAGTCAGTCCTTCAGGTCCTGTCTCTCTCCCATGTCAGAGTACAGTGATTTCACCTTCGTTAAACCCAGCAGCACCACAGACTTTAAAGACATGATCAACGTCTTAGACGCCTCTTTACCTGACAGCACCTGGACCTTTGAGAGCCAGCAGGTGAGCGATTGTGGTTGACTTGTATTTACTAAAGAAGTGCGATGTCATTTTACTGTTTTATGTTTCGGTTGCTTTCTACTTCTTTTGATCACATTTTCATGTTTGTCTGTATGTTTTTATTATTAGTAGTATTATTATTAGCAATAATAATAATAATAATAATATAAAATAGGATTATTATTGATAATAATGATCATATTTTAATGATAACAATAATAATATTGTGATAATAATCGTTATTATTATTATTATTATTATTATTGTTGTTGTTATTATTATTATTATTATTATTATTATTATTATTATTATTATACGTATTTTAAATTTTAAATACAAACAAGACATTTAATTTGGCCTATAGACAATGTCACAACTTGTGGCCTATAATGTAAAGTAGATTTTGCCCAAAATTGTATTAAAGAGAGTAAATTAAATAATATCTTATCTTGATAAATATATTTATAACAAAGATATGTTTAGATACATGGCATCGACCTTATATATCAAAAAGATGCTGTAGTCAATGTGTCGAAGGCTGAAACAACATGCTGCTGTAACTTTAAGGGACCAGCTCAGTGTGTCTCTGATTGGATATGAGGTCTGGATGAGATGCGCCAATAGAAAGCAGCACTGTACAAAGAGATCGTGTCTCTCTCCTCCAAGCCCTCGCATCACTATACCCCTGGAATAGTCGAAATTGGAGGAGAGAGGTACATATGCTCCTCATGTATACTGCCTTTAATTTTCTGCATTGAAACTGGCGTCGATCGTTGTGGTGAATTATATTACGCACGATGGATTGTGACGTTGAATTGTTGAAGGTGAACATCAGAACTATTGGATATATCGTCGTATAGCAGGCGAGGGATGACAAAGACAATGAGGTGCCGCGGCTGGAGGTGGCAGGCTCTGTGGTGGCATCACTTCTTCCTCCTGTGGAATACAATAGACGCACAGACTCGCTACACCATCCCGGAGGAACTGAAGCAGGGCTCCGTGGTCGGACATTTAGCCAAGGATCTGGGTCTGGGATTAGCGGAGATTTTTGAGCGTAAACTGCGCGTCACCTCCGAGGCTGGTAAGCAGTATTTCAGCGTGGACACGGGGAAGGGAGAGCTGCTGGTCAACGACAGGATAGACAGAGAGGATCTGTGTGGACAAAGCGCGACTTGTGTTTTACCTCTTCAGGTTGTATTGGAGAATCCATTGCAGTTACATCGGATAGAGGTGGAAATAAGAGACATCAATGACAACTCTCCGAGTTTTTTGAAAAAAGAAATAACAATAAAAATCGCTGAATTAACGGTGGCGGGGGTTCGTTTTCCGTTGGAGAGCGCAGAGGACCCCGACGTCGGTAGTAATACACTGAGATCATATACACTCAGCAAAGACGACTGTTTCAGTTTGAAAGTTAAAGAAATTGAGGACGGTAGGAAAATTCCAGAATTAGTTTTGGAGAAGCCGTTGGATCGAGAGAAAAAGGCTATCCACAGATTACAATTAATAGCAGTAGACGGCGGCAATCCAGTCAGATCTGGGACATCGCAAATCACAATCATTGTCATAGACAACAATGACAACCGCCCCGTTTTTGAAAATTCGTTATATAAAGTTTCCGCCAGTGAAAGCAGTCTATTGGGAACTGTTGTTTTAACGCCTAGAGCGACAGATGCAGACGAGGGGGTAAATGGAGAGGTCGTATATTCATTTGGTGCGCGTACGCAGGACTCCGTGCTGTCAACATTTGGCATTGATCCCTTGACAGGAGAAATCAGCTTGAAGCGGCAACTTGATTATGCAAACGTGACTTCGTATCGAATAGACATTGTTGCGAGAGACAAAGGCGTTCCTGAGATGGAAGGCCACTGCCGAGTTCAAATTGACGTGATCGATGTAAATGACAACGCGCCCGAAATTATCCTCACCTCCGAACCACAGGCTGTGCGTGAGGACGCGCCTAATGGCACAGTCGTGGCTTTAATAAGCGTCAGAGACCGCGACTCGGGCGACAACGGCAGAGTGACGTTGAACATTATGAAGGGCTCTCCTTTTAACCTGAAGCCCTCGTTTTCTAACAATTACGCCGTGGTGACTAACGGGCTTTTAGACAGAGAGCGCTTCGTAGTGTATGATATTGAATTAACAGCCACCGATTCAGGCTCCCCGCCTCTAACCAATAACAAAATTATACCCGTCACTATCACAGACGTGAATGACAATGCTCCAATATTTACTCAAAAGTTGTATAGTGTTTATGTGAAAGAGAATGGGACACCAGGCTCTATATTATACTCTGTATCAGCAACTGATTTAGACTATGGAGAAAACGCCAAGATCTCCTACTCCATCTTGGACTCTAAAGTCCAGGACGTGTCCGTGTCCTCCTATGTCTACATCAACTCTGATAACGGCAGCATCTACAGCATGCACTCCTTTGACTATGAGAAGCTGAAGGTGTTTCAGATCCAGGTGCAGGCAAAGGACCACGGCTCTCCGTCTCTGAGCAGCAACGCTACTGTTCATGTTTTTATTCTGGACCAGAACGACAACGCCCCCGCTGTTATTTACCCCTCCTCCGCTGTCCACGGCTCACTCTCTCAACAGAGGACGTCTCGCTCTTCCAAAGCAGGCCACTTGGTTACCAAGGTAACGGCCGTAGACGCAGACTCGGGGCATAACGCCTGGATCTCCTATAGACTGGCAGAGGCCACAGACGCCTCTCTGTTCGCTGTCAACCTTTACACAGGGGAGGTGAGGACTAAACGTGTTGTGTCTGAGCAGGACGACTCCTCTCAGAGACTGCTCATAGAGATTAAGGACGACGGGGATCCGGTTCAGTCCACCACGGTCACGGTCTCTATTATTTTAGAGGACGGTCTCCATGAGCCCATTCTGGACCTCAGGCACAAAACGGACGATTCTAACAAGACAAGCGGGAGAATCGCTCTTTATCTGATCCTCTCTCTGGCCTCAGTGTCTGTGCTCTCTCTGGTGACTTTTCTCATCCTAGCTGTTAAGTGTATTAAGAGCAGCAGAAGCAGTGGTAGCTGCTGCATGAGGCGGAGCGACAGTGAGGACTACAAGAACCCCAACAGAAACCTCCAGATCCAGCTCAACACTGACGGGCCCATTAAGTACGTGGAGGTGCTGGGAGGAGACATGATGTCTCAGAGTCAGTCCTTCAGGTCCTGTCTCTCTCCCATGTCAGAGTACAGTGATTTCACCTTCGTTAAACCCAGCAGCACCACAGACTTTAAAGACATGATCAACGTCTTAGACGCCTCTTTACCTGACAGCACCTGGACCTTTGAGAGCCAGCAGGTGAGAACAGATCTCAGTTTATGTGAAATTTAACAAATGAAGTGAAGAGTTTTGTTATAATTGCATGAATTCAGTCTATGTCCACGCTTGGACTATAAACAAAGAAAAACAACTGCAACACACTTTTATTTTTTTGGTTTTATTTGTTGCTATTCAGGTGCCCCAAAGTATCAAAACATTTCAGACAATGTCTGCTCTCCATAATCCATGAGTGAATACTTAATTGTATTTGCACGAATGTATAGCAATCAAATAGGCAGCAAGTGGGACCAATCAATAAACACGACCAAGTCAAAACACACAATTGAGTAGATAATAGGACACTATTATTGTATTGTTCTCTGCCAAATATAATGGTGATCAAATTAAACTATAGCTTCCGACTATATTTTTCTAGCAACTTAATGTAGGCCCAACCAAGCTGGCCTATTTGATTATTATTGTATGCATTTTATTCGTATTTAATTAATCATTAATCATTTGCATTTTAAACAATTGTCTGTAGCAAAGTAGACTATATCCTAATAGTGTGCAACAATAATGTGATAAGTACCCTATTTATAGTCGGGAATTATTTTGGACATTTTCGGTGTGGAAATTATAGGCCTGAAGGCCTCATTTTACGCATTACAGTAGAACATGTTGAATAACCTCATTTGTATGCTTCCACGAAATCTGCATTGTGTTTTTTAATGCTGAACTATTTTTTCTTCAGTTTTTATTTTCTTAACAAACACTTATTTCATTCGGTCTGTCGTGTTTTCTCAATAGGCCCAAGCATACTGCTTTGTGTCTCATCCACGTGAACGCGCATGGGCAGCTATAGGCCTGTATCAATTAGAGGTGTCTTTGGAGATAGAGCTCTCTCATCCTATTGGCTATGAGAACAGCCCTGCTGCACCAATAGCACGCAGAACTGTACAAAGAGATCTAGTCGCCCTCCCCGTTGTGTTTCACCACCGCGACGGTTACGTTGCTCAGAGCCGGAGGAGAGACTAATGCGTAAAGGACAGGGAACGTTTCCTATGTAGACATGTAGCTTACTCGGGAATTACTTGTGACATTTTCGGTACGGAAATGAGAATGAACATATGGCCTTTCATATGGAATCATATTTCGCTTGGAATTACAACATTATAACGCGTCAAGGATGACAAAGAGGTCGAGGTGCCGCGGCTGGAGGTGGCAGGCTCTGTGGTGGCATCATTTCTTTCTCCTGTGGAATACAATAGAGGGACAGACTCGCTACACCATCCCGGAGGAACTGAAGCAGGGCTCCGTGGTCGGACATTTAGCCAAGGATCTGGGTCTGGGATTAGCGGAGATTTTGGACCGTAAACTGCGCGTCACCTCCGAGGCTGGTAAGCAGTATTTCAGCGTGGACACGGGGAAGGGAGAGCTGCTGGTCAACGACAGGATAGACAGAGAGGCGTTATGTGGACAGCGGAGCAGCTGTGTTTTACCACAGCAAATCATTATTGACAATCCATTGCAGCTATTTAGTGTTCAAGTCGAAATACAAGATATAAATGACAACGGACCCGTATTCCTCAAGACGGAGCATGTGTTGAATATTGCCGAGTCCACGGTCACGGGCACGCGTTTTCCACTCAAAAGTGCTGTCGATCTGGATGTCGGAGCAAATGCATTAAAATCCTATCAACTGAGTCCGAATGAGCAATTTTCGATCAACATGAAAACGAATCAAGATGGAATTAAGATTCCAGAATTGGTCTTACAAAAAGGTTTGGACAGAGAAACGCAAGCGCTTTATAAGCTCGTTCTCACTGCATTGGATGGCGGCAATCCGGTAAAGACGGGCACGTCTGATATCATTGTTAACGTGTTAGACATTAATGATAACGCGCCTCAGTTTGAGAAATCTCTTTATGAAGTCCCACTCAACGAGGACACGTTAAAGGGAAGCGTCATCTTGAAGGTTAGAGCCGTGGATATTGATGACGGTGAAAACGGAGAAATTGTCTATTCTTTTGCTGAAGACACATCAGAGACAATACTTGAGACGTTCACAATAGATACTGAGACGGGTGAGATATCGATAAATAATGGGCTGGACTATGAAGAGTCCAGAAAATATGAATTTGACATTAGAGCAACGGATAGGGGGACGCCTGCCATGGATGGCCATTGTACTGTGCAGGTGGAGGTTTTAGACGTGAATGACAACCCTCCTGAAATTCATATAACGTCTCTGTCGACTCCTGTCAGGGAGGACTCTCCGATAGGCACCGTCATTGCTCTGATAAACGCCAGAGATATTGATTCAGGAAAAAATGCCAAGACGAATTTAAGTGTAGGCAAGGAGAGCCCCTTTAAATTAAAACCATCGTTCCTCGACCATTACGCAGTGATTACAGATACTAAACTGGACCGGGAAAAATATCCACAATATAAACTTCGAATTTTAGCCTCTGACACAGGCTCACCGCCACTAACAGCAGAAAAGGACATTTTAGTTGACATCTTAGACGTAAATGATAATGCTCCTACGTTCGTACAGCCACTTTATGTCATTTATGTCAAAGAGAATTGTGCGCCTGGTAAAATATTAGGCACAGTGTCAGCGACGGATCCTGATTTAGGAGAAAACGCCAAGATCTCCTACTCCATCTTGGACTCTAAAGTCCAGGACGTGTCCGTGTCCTCCTATGTCTACATCAACTCTGATAACGGCAGCATCTACAGCATGCACTCCTTTGACTATGAGAAGCTGAAGGTGTTTCAGATCCAGGTGCAGGCGAAGGACCACGGCTCTCCGTCTCTGAGCAGCAACGCTACTGTTCATGTTTTTATTCTGGACCAGAACGACAACGCCCCCGCTGTTATTTACCCCTCCTCCGCTGTCCACGGCTCACTCTCTCAACAGAGGACGTCTCGATCTGCTAAAGTAGGCCACCTTATAACTAAGTTAACAGCCGTAGACGCAGACTCGGGGCATAACGCCTGGATCTCCTATAGACTGGCAGAGGCCACAGACGCCTCTCTGTTCGCTGTCAACCTTTACACAGGGGAGGTGAGGACTAAACGTGTTGTGTCTGAGCAGGACGACTCCTCTCAGAGACTGCTCATAGAGATTAAGGACGACGGGGATCCGGTTCAGTCCACCACGGTCACGGTCTCTATTATTTTAGAGGACGGTCTCCATGAGCCCATTTTGGACCTCAGCCACAGAACTAGTGAGTCCAACAAGACAAGCGGGAGAATCGCTCTTTATCTGATCCTCTCTCTGGCCTCAGTGTCTGTGCTCTCTCTGGTGACTTTTCTCATCCTAGCTGTTAAGTGTATTAAGAGCAGCAGAAGCAGTGGTAGCTGCTGCATGAGGCGGAGCGACAGTGAGGACTACAAGAACCCCAACAGAAACCTCCAGATCCAGCTCAACACTGACGGGCCCATTAAGTACGTGGAGGTGCTGGGAGGAGACATGATGTCTCAGAGTCAGTCCTTCAGGTCCTGTCTCTCTCCCATGTCAGAGTACAGTGATTTCACCTTCGTTAAACCCAGCAGCACCACAGACTTTAAAGACATGATCAACGTCTTAGACGCCTCTTTACCTGACAGCACCTGGACCTTTGAGAGCCAGCAGGTGAGATAAATAATAATGATCTGTGTTTTGTCTCCTCTGAGATTATAATATTCTCATGTCAGGTAGTAGAACTACATGTTACCTCATGAGTCTGCAATACTGTATTAAATTGATACATTTAACGAGATTAACTCGTTTCAATTAATATGTTCATATTATATTATATTTTAAGGTTTGTTTGTTTTTAAACTGTCGTGCAGAGCAAGGAATCTCTCAAAGGGTTATTGTATTTTTTTTCCTCCACTGTTTGCAAGCTTACAAAGCGAGCATTTCAGCACCCTGGTCAGGGACAGCAACACAGGGGCCAGACCGCATAATGGCTGTGTGTGTGTGTGTGTGTGTGTGTGTGTGTGTGTGTGTGTGTGTGTGTGTGTGTGTGTGTGTGTGTGTGTGTGTGTGTGTGTGTGTGTGTGTGTGTAAAACAATGATTTTAATTGAGAGGCACACAGCAGTCTTGTTACAGTCGTTCTCCCTTGTTCTGTGATAGCGGTTGTCTATGTGTCTTTAAGAGAGCGCCTCTAAGCCTGTCTCTTATTGGACGGCACGGTTGATGCTGTGCACCAATAGCAGGCATAACTGTACAAAGAGATCTACTCCCCCCCCCCCTCCACACCGCCCCTGCACGGTAACCGTTACAATAAGGTGTTGGAGCAGAGAGCGATGCATCCATACACACTTGGACGCATAGAAATATTATGCTTTATTGCTTGTTCTCTTTTGCCAAGAATTGATATTTTGTGATGTGCGTCGTGCGGCATGTTCCAATGGTCAGGGAAGAATGTTGAAATTGGCGTTTACATTTCTCCTGATGGGATATCACGTATTTTAAGCGCAACATGACAAAGAGGTCGAGGTGCCGCGGCTGGAGGTGGCAGGCTCTGTGGTGGCATCACGTCTTCCTCCTGTGGAATACAATAGACGCACAGACTCGCTACACCATCCCGGAGGAACTGAAGCAGGGCTCCGTGGTCGGACATTTAGCCAAGGATCTGGGTCTGGGATTAGCGGAGATTTTGGACCGTAGACTGCGCGTCACCTCCGAGGCTGGTAAGCAGTATTTCAGCGTGGACACGGGGAAGGGAGAGCTGCTGGTCAACGACAGGATAGACAGAGAGGATCTGTGTGGACAACGGGCCAGCTGTGTGTTGCCTCTCCAGGCGGTGTTGGAGGGTCCATTACAACTGCATCGCATTGAGGTGGAAATCCGGGATATTAATGACAATGCGCCGAGCTTTCCTTCAAATCATTTGTATTTGAAAGTCGCCGAATCCGCAGCAGTTGGCACACGTCTCCTGTTGGAGAGCGCGTTGGACCCTGACGTCGGGAGCAATTCACTCAAAACGTACACTTTGAGCAAAAATGAGTGTTTCTCTCTGAAGCTGAAAGAAATCGAGGAGGGTAAGACTGTTCCAGAATTGTTTTTGGAGACGCCTCTCGATCGAGAGAAGAAAGCCGTTCATAACATATTATTAACTGCATTAGATGGAGGGAACCCTGTCAGGTCGGGGATCTCCGAAATAACCATTAGCGTACTGGACATAAATGATAACATTCCCGTTTTTGAACAAAATGTCTACAGAGTGACATTAATTGAGAATAGTCCCAAGGGCACCGTCATCATTCAGCCTAAAGCGAGTGACGTCGACGAAGGTTTAAATGGAGAGATCGAGTTCTCCTTTGAGTCTCGGACCCCAGATGCGGTGTTGGACATATTTGACATTAATTCTCTGACGGGTGAAATTATTCTAAGGGGCGATTTGGACTATGAGACGACTGCGTTATATGGCATTGACGTCACCGCCAAAGACAAGGGCACCCCCGAGATGGAGGGCCACTGCCGCGTGCAGGTGGAGGTGATCGACGCCAACGACAACGTCCCGGAGATCGTGCTCAACTCCCCGCCCGGCCCCGTGCGTGAGGACGCTCCCAACGGCACGGTGGTGGCGCTGCTCGGCGCGCGGGACCTCGACGCGGGGGACAACGGGAAGGTGTCTCTGCAGCTCCCCAGAGGCTCTCCTTTTAGTCTCACCCCCTCGTTTTCTAACAACTACGCCCTTGTGACACGCGGGGCTTTAGACAGAGAGCTTTACTCCGTTTATGACATAGAAATAACGGCCACTGATATGGGTTCCCCTCCTCTAAAAAGTATGAAATCTATACCAGTCAGCATCACTGATGTCAATGACAACTCCCCTATATTCTCCCAGCCGTCTTATAATGTGTATATTAAAGAGAATGGTGTTGCAGGCTCTATATTGTATTCAATATCAGCCTCTGACTTGGATTTAGGGGAGAACGCCAAGATCTCCTACTCCATCTTGGACTCTAAAGTCCAGGACGTGTCCGTGTCCTCCTATGTCTACATCAACTCTGATAACGGCAGCATCTACAGCATGCACTCCTTTGACTATGAGAAGCTGAAGGTGTTTCAGATCCAGGTGCAGGCGAAGGACCACGGCTCTCCGTCTCTGAGCAGCAACGCTACTGTTCATGTTTTTATTCTGGACCAGAACGACAACGCCCCCGCTGTTATTTACCCCTCCTCCGCTGTCCACGGCTCACTCTCTCAACAGAGGACGTCTCGCTCTTCCAAAGCAGGCCACTTGGTTACCAAGGTAACGGCCGTAGATGCAGACTCGGGGCATAACGCCTGGATCTCCTATAGACTGGCAGAGGCCACAGACGCCTCTCTGTTCGCTGTCAACCTTTACACAGGGGAGGTGAGGACTAAACGTGTTGTGTCTGAGCAGGACGACTCCTCTCAGAGACTGCTCATAGAGATTAAGGACGACGGGGATCCGGTTCAGTCCACCACGGTCACGGTCTCTATTATTTTAGAGGACGGTCTCCATGAGCCCATTCTGGACCTCAGGCACAAAACGGACGATTCTAACAAGACAAGCGGGAGAATCGCTCTTTATCTGATCCTCTCTCTGGCCTCAGTGTCTGTGCTCTCTCTGGTGACTTTTCTCATCCTAGCTGTTAAGTGTATTAAGAGCAGCAGAAGCAGTGGTAGCTGCTGCATGAGGCGGAGCGACAGTGAGGACTACAAGAACCCCAACAGAAACCTCCAGATCCAGCTCAACACTGACGGGCCCATTAAGTACGTGGAGGTGCTGGGAGGAGACATGATGTCTCAGAGTCAGTCCTTCAGGTCCTGTCTCTCTCCCATGTCAGAGTACAGTGATTTCACCTTCGTTAAACCCAGCAGCACCACAGACTTTAAAGACATGATCAACGTCTTAGACGCCTCTTTACCTGACAGCACCTGGACCTTTGAGAGCCAGCAGGTGAGCATCAAACCAGGGCAGCAAATGTTCTGATTATATACCGATTCATTCCCGACTCTAAATTAAAATCAAATGTTGCAAAGCATTCCATCGAACCAATATATCCAACAAAGGCAAATTATACAGTACCTTTATAGCCTAGTAATGTTTTTAAATAATAATAATAAGGTTGACTGGTGAAATATATGAATTTCTTTCATGACAGCATGTGGAAGACAACAACAAAGTAATAGAATAGAATAGAATAGAATAGAATAGAACTTTATTTATCCCAAAGGAAATTCTTGTGCCAGGTTACATAGCGATACAGTACAATACAACAATATGGAAAACAACAGAATGATAAAAATAAACTAACGGATTTACAAATGTACAGTTAAAGTATACAGATATATAGGCAAGGTAAGATATATAATGCAATGGGTTCTGCTGAAAGTCTGTGTCGCAAAATGATGTCGGCCCATTCAAACCAACATTTTAAATATCATGAGAAATACAAGTTGACAATCATTGTGTTATGCCCTATTCATAATGAGGCTACAACTTTTGCAGGCATACTGGTTGGCATACTTGGAGTGTCAGATTTCGAGACATACTGTGTGGTCTATAACAATATAAACCTAAATAGAGTGTCCAAGCCAAATGCATCCAACAGTGAAAGAGTTAAAATCCATTTGGTAACCATGCCTCCTTGCGGATACAAAACGCAATGCTGTGAGTGGGAACAGAGCCAGGGTGGGGGTGGGGGTGAGGGTGGTGGGAGGGGAGGGGGGGGGGGGGGGGGCTACTTTACATAGCAAAGTCACCTCATTTTCCTTTGCTCTCCTCGGCCTGTGCGTAATGAGTCATGTGTCCATATGTTGTTCACTTGGGTGCTGGTGGTGGTGGTGGTTGTGGTGGTGGTGGTGACGGGCGCTTGTTTCATGTGCGTGTCTGATTTTTACTTCCATTATTATTCTTCCGAGGACAGTTTAGCTTTAAGGCTTACAACTATAAAAAAATAAATAAAAAAAGTTTAGTCTCCGTGACGGCGGGGCTGTGAGAGGAGGGGTGCGGGAGGGGGGGCTGGGGGGGTGGTCTGAACCCTGCCTGCCCCCGCCCCCTGCCAGGCCCCGCCCCCTGCTGCCTGGCCCCGCCCCACGAGGCGCGCCAGACGGAGAGGAGCGCAGCAAGGCAAGAGTTTCAGCAGCGCACCCAAGTTTGTTCGCCTTAAAGTTAAACCATTGAGTCCACCATGATCACGTCGAAACTTCCAATCGCGTTATTTTTAAAACGAAGATGTACACCGAGTGGCACGGCTGAGTCGTCGAACGCGCGGCGTATGGATGTATTATTATGGTGAGGGTGGAGTTTTAAAGCAGCAGCCGCAGCAGCAGCCGCCGCAGCAGCAGCAGCACAATGGAACGCGGAGCGGAGAGGCGCAGCGGGGGACGCGCGGCGCTCCTCGGGCTCTGCGCGGCCCTCGCCGGGCTCCTCTCCTGCGCCTCCGCTCAGCTCAACTACGCCGCGCCGGAGGAGCGCAGCCCGGGCTCCGTGGTGGGGAATATAGCCAAGGACCTGGGTCTCACGGCGCAGGGAGTACTGCAGAGGAAGCTGACCATTTCGGGATCCCCGGCGGAGTATTTCAGGATAAACCAGGCGACAGGCGAGTTGGTCATTAAGCGGAAAATCGACAGGGAACAAATATGCGAGTTGAGCCTCACGTGTTCGTTACATCTCCAAATACTGCTGGAAAACCCCTTGGACATAGTCCGCGTTGACGTGGATATATTGGACGTGAATGACAACGCGCCGCACTTTTCAACCAAGAACATCTCGTTGGAGATCTCCGAGGCGGCCGTGCCGGGCACACGGTTCCGCCTGGACAGCGCGCAGGACCCAGACGTGGGCACCAACTCTTTACGCACGTATCACCTCGCGGAGAACGACCGCTTTGTTCTGAACGTGGAGACTAAGAGCGACGGCAGTAAGTTCCCCGAGCTGGTGGTGGACAAGGCCCTGGACAGAGAGGAGCAGGCCTCCTTGCGCCTGTTGCTCACGGCGGTGGACGGGGGCCAGCCGGAGAGGTCGGGGCTCAACCCTGCTGCTCATTAAGATTCTGGACGTGAACGACAACGCGCCCGTGTTCGACGAGCCCGTGAAGAAGGTCAGCCTGCTGGAGAATGTGGCACCGGGCGCTCTAGTGGCCAAATTGAACGCCACGGACCCGGACTCGGGGCCGAACGGCGAGATATCCTTCTTGTTCAGTAAGTACACGCCTGAGAGGGTGGCCAAGTTGTTTAGCGTGGACTCAAAAAGCGGTGACATTCGTGTTAACGGTAACGTGGACTACGAGGAGGCCACGTCGTACCACATCACTGTGCAGGCCAGGGACGGCGGCTGGCCTGCCTTGGAGGGGTCATGCAACGTCATCGTGGACATCATCGACGTGAACGACAACGTGCCCGAAGTGACACTGACGTCACTGACCACGCCGATCAAAGAGGACTCGAAACCTCAAACTGTGATTGCGCTGATCAGCGCCAATGACCCAGACTCGGGTAAGAATGGAGAAGTCACTTTACATGTTCAGCCCGGGCTGCCGTTTAAGCTCAACTCCGCCTTCGGTGGGCACTACAGCCTCATCACCGACGGGGTTCTGGACCGGGAAAGCGTCTCGGAGTACACGGTGGTCATCGTGGCCACCGACCAGGGCTCCCCTCCTCTGTCGTCGAGGACCACGTTCCTGGTGGAGCTTTCCGACGTCAACGACAACGCCCCTGTCTTCTCCCAGCCGTCCTACTCCGTGGACATCCCCGAGAACAACGCCCCGAGCGCCCCCATCGCCGAGGTGGTGGCCTTGGACCCGGACCAGGGGGACAACGCACGGGTCTCCTACCAGATCCTGCCCACCATGATCCAGGGCTCGCCCGTCTCCTCCTACGTCTACATCAACCCGGACACCGGGCAGCTCTTCAGCATGCGCTCGCTGGACTACGAGCTGCTCAACGCTTTCCGCGTGGAGGTGCAGGCGCGGGATTCGGGGGTGCCCCCGTGCGTCGCCAACGTGACGGTGCACGTGTTCGTGGTGGACGCCAACGACAACGCCCCGGCGCTCGTGCACCCCGCCTACCCCGAGGACACGGGGCTGCGGCTCACCGTACCCCAGTCCGCCGGCCCGGGACACCTCATCGACAAGCTGGTGGCGGTGGACCCGGACAGCGGCCACAACGCCTGGCTGTTCTACAGCATCGCGCCGGGCGCCAACGCCGGCCTCTTCCGCGTGGGCACCCACACGGGGGAGCTCCGCACGGCCCGCAAGCTGGCCGAGGAGGAGCGCGGCGCGTCCTACGACCTCGTGGTCATCATCCAGGACAACGGCGATCCCGCGCTGTCCACCAGCGTGGTGGTGGCGGTGACCGTGGAGGAGACGGACGCCGCCGCCGGCAACGCAAAGACGCCGGCCGCCGGCCCGCGCCACACGCCCTTCTCCCGGCGCACGGGCATGTCAGACATCACGCTGTACCTCGTCATCGCGCTGGCGTCCGTCTCGGCCGTGTTCTTCATCACCTTCACGGTGCTGATGATTCGCTGCCTGCGACGACGGCGCCACGGCTTGGGCAGCGACTCGGAGTGCTGCTACTGCTGCTACGGGCGCCACCACGCGAGCCGGTACCACCAGAGGCCCGGCAAGGACCTGCACCTGCAGCTCAACACGGACGGGCCCATACGCTACATGGAGGTGGTGGGCAGCGGCCAGGACCCCAACACGCGCACCTACAGGCCCGTGTACCCGCCCACCGGCACCCTGTCCCGCCCCAGTGACTTTGTGTTCGTCAAAACGCCCATGATGAGCCACAACAACACGCTGAGCATGACGCTTAGCAGGAAGCACCTTATGAACTCAGCCGGCGAGGTGAGGGTCCAGGATCCGCTAAGCTTCCGGCCATTTTGTCTGTCTGTCTGTCTGTCTGTTGTTAGTAGGTGGAAAACAGAGTCTGTGAGGATTATTTATCCTCTGTCATCACGGAGGCGCTGCCCTCGATGATCACATCGCATCACGTGGCTCTGCGCTTCTTCTGTTGAATGAGAGCTTTAACAAAGCGAGAGAGAGAGACGTGTCGTGTCGTGTCGTGTAATATTTAATCCGACCCCGAAGGCTGGGGGAAATTTGTTTGCTATTCCTGACTTCCCTATGACTCACAGCGGAGCACCGCCTCGCACAGAGGAGCAACAGCGGTCAGAGAGAGACCGAGAGAGACCGCTAGAGAGAGAGAGAGAGAGTTTTTGTTGCAACAGTGAGGAGTGTAAGGATATAGTGGGACGGCGAGCTGCGGTTTTTTGGTTTTCCTTCTCTTGCCCGAGAAGGGACGAATGACAGGAAATGAAAATGGCTTGCTGCTCAGAGGCTGGAGGGCAGCAGGAAAGGGGGGGGGTGTTGGTGGTTCGGTGGGGCGTGCGGGTGAAGGGTTGGAATTGAAGGAAAGGAGAAGAGGTGGATGAGGAAGGCACCAGGGAAAAGGTTAGCTTTGCTTTATGGTGTGGTGCCGTGGTGTGTGCTGTGGCTGCGTGTGCGTGTGCGTGCGTGTGCTGTGTGTGGTGGCGAGTTAAGTGGGAAGTGGGGGTCGTAGGAATTTCAAGGGTCACTTCCCCGACTCCGCTGCTTCCTGTTGTCTTCTGAGCACATGCTGATTGGTTCCAGGATCGTGGCTATGCTATATGCTATGTACTATTCAAGTAGTACATAGCATATAGGCTATTCCTACTAGTAATCTAGTGCTGTGCATGGCCAATAGCCACAAACTCCTGTGTTCTCACTCGACATACGCTGGTAAAAAAAAGGGGACGTACCGGGGCCGAAGATATCCTCAACAGTCTGGAGAGATGAATAAATGTTGAGGCTGAGGGGAAATAGTGACTTTAATCTGACTCAAGCATGACTCGAGTGTGAATCGCAAACGGTGTGCGACAGCGGGAACAGCTCTCCTCAAAAGGTCTGTTACGTAATGGGAAGAAACCCGGCCATTCTTATTGTTACGTCTCATTGGGATTCTGTGGTGTCCAACTCAGTCTGGTCTCTTTCTAGATCACCGGGAACGTGTTGTGACTCTAGAATCGTTGTCCGTCGTCAGAAGCATGCATAAGACATGCAGTTGAAAAGCACAACATATGCATGCATTGCATGGCATCTAGTTGTCCTAGTCTACCCTTTTGCATTGGTAGGTTGGCACCAAACTAAAATAAGATCAGAACTTCACCTTTTTCTTGGGAGTTTTCCTGGGTTAAGGGAGGTTGTCCTTGCTTAAGGGGTAAGTAAACTCCCACTTTAGGGACAGAACTTTCGATGAGCTTGAAATACTGGGATCTGAGCAGTAAAGATGGTAGTATGGTAGTAAAGGTTTGAGAAGAAATTGATGAATTGGGTTCCATAGGAGCACTCTGGAAAAAGGTTTTTTGTCAGATTTCTTGTATTTTGCAGAGAATTTCCCCCAAAGATATCACAGAAAAATTCACAAATACTTTGAAAGACCCAAACAGAACCCTTCTCAACTGAAAAAAGTGATTTTGGACTCTAAGACCTCAAAGCTGATGTGGCGTCTGTGGACTC
>PIJE02000858.1:87010-97010 GCA_002895965.2 Coryphaenoides rupestris
CACACGTGTGCACAGGCAAACAAGAGCGATGGGCGAGGCAGAGTAAAAACATCGCAGTCCATTTTTAGACGTGGAAATGCACCCCCCTACACAACATCTCCGATGTCTTTTCGAGTTCGGCCTGCAGGAATCAGTTGCGCCCGCCAACCTGAACACCCCCAACTCACAACATGCCTGTCTCTGCGCAGGTGGGCCGCTTCGTCGGGGCGGCGGCGCCGCGCGGCGCGCGGCGCTCCTGCGCCAAGCCCTCATCGTCTCGCGGCTCGGGTCTGCTGCCGACCCGACCTTGTG
Source organism: Coryphaenoides rupestris (assembly GCA_002895965.2). Lineage (NCBI taxonomy): Eukaryota > Metazoa > Chordata > Actinopteri > Gadiformes > Macrouridae > Coryphaenoides > Coryphaenoides rupestris. The sequence continues at coordinate 87,302 of PIJE02000858.1, forward strand.
CGTATGTCGGTTGGCCTGGCTGGTTTCTGCAGTATCACAGCCTGGCCCCCGCACGTTGCGACGTCCTGCCGCGGGCCTGGTGACGACTTCCACCACCCTCGCTGCACCTCGCAGCACTACATCAGTGCATCCACCCCAGGTAAAACCAGCCCATCCAACCAAACACCCCACAGCAACCAACACACAAGCCCACATCTCTCACTTCCGCAGCCACATAACACAAACACCACAACTATAGCGAACCTGCTCGCCAATCATCTACCCTACGTCCATCGTGAAAAATGTCCGTTCTCCTCTTCGTTGAATCAGCAACATGCACCTCCAGCCCTGGTGAGGCTGACTACCCACAATTTCTCATAATCGTTTACAACAAACACGCGTCCTTTTCCTACTTCCCGGCTCTTCCCTAACGGTCGCTTGATCCATCGTCTTGGTTTGTATTCGTAAGCATGTCCTGCTCCTCCTTTCCCCTCTAAAGCACTGTTCCACAACTGCTGTTCCATCCTTGAAACATCACACCATCCTACCCTACTAACATTCGATGGCGCTATGTCATCTCGAACACTACTAAAAACTACACAATTGGGACAACAATAAATTTACCCTACTCAGGACACACAGCACGGGCGCAGCAGTACCTCAGGACGGCTAAGCTTAAGTGTCCGCGAGGTGTCCCTCGATCCAATCGACTCTACACCCTCACACCGCCCCTCGATCGGTATGGCTCTCGTCTCACCCACCCACTCTCGCCATGGTTGAACCCACCGCTCCCCACTCTATCAAGCGCGACATCCACGGAATACAGCCGCAATAACTACATATCACTTACCCATCTACAACACTCGAAAAACCATAGCTCTACGTTAGCCGGACTTTGAGCACTCGCTAACCCAACTAAATACTCGGCCCCACCACTCTCCAGCCTGAAATGACACAACACATCACCTAATGACTGCTGCAATAAACAACTCGCGGTACAAGCAGTTCGTCCTGACTGAACTAGAACACCCTGCCACGTCGCGGCAAGGCGACAGCGACAACACAATCCACAAGAGCACTTATGCCCTTATAACCATTATTCAGCATTTCAGCCTGGTGCTCGCCCATCCCGCCATTCTGAACTCGCCTCTTGCCCAGCACGCAGTGGTTTGCCAACGCTGACATCGCCCGCATTATGAAACATTCAACCATTCTCAGTCGACCCTTTCGCACTTGCTCACTTTTGTCCTGCTGCTACCTTCTCTGTCTCATCTGCTTTCACCTTCTCACTCATTCTTATATGCCTCGCTACCTTGTCCACCTGCCGACCGCTGTCCCATCGCGGTCCCACACAGAAATGGAAAGAAGATGCTAAATTCCTTTCACCCTTCTTCCTCTCATTAGTCGCCAGACACGCGTGTCCTGTCGTGGCTGCTGACATAAGCGAGGCTGTGTAGTGAGTCTTCTGCCTTCCGTAGTGAGTCTCTGCATTTGGTTGATATAGCTTTTCAACGGTGTCTCTGGGAGGGGGAGCACGCAAACTTACCAGGCCATCCTATTTTTTTATTGGCTGCGAAAGAGCTGCACAGTATGTATGTGTTTTGGCATGCCGGGGAGGCGAGGAGAACTGCTCCCCCCTCTCTCTCTCTCCTCTCCTCCTCTCTCTCTCTCCATCTCCCTCCTCTTCCTTCTCTCTCTCCATCTCACTCACTTCACTGCCTCTGGGTCTCTGAGGGGCAGAGCAGATCCTTTTAATAATGAGCACCATCGTCCTGCTTGGCCTCTTCCCCGGGGGGTTCTTGTTGGGTCGTTTTAGTACCGGGAGAGTCTGGAGCCGGGCCAAGGGTCCCACCATTCCCCGCATCACCGGCACAGACAAGGATGGGGGAGGAGGAGGGGCGGAAGGAGGGAAAGAGGAGGGAGAAGGGATTGGAGGATGGGCGCGGAAGCAGATGTTTCGAAAGCCGACCAGGGTGAGAGAGATCCGGGCGTGAATCAGCCAAAACACCGCAAGAACCAGGATCGGACGGGACAACAGTGGTCGTCGACTGTAACACAGTCAAGAACCCTGGACCACGTAATAATGATTCGCAGAGTTTCTCTCGCGAGAGCAGTGGGCAAGAGACGCATGCGATTCGAGCCCATGAGTGGATAGAATGTCCTCCAACCAGTGAGGCGCTTTGAGGATTCCCATCAACCAATGTAATCTCCGGGAGCCAGACCAGGGCAGAGTAAAGACAGAGTTGCTTCTTCCATCTTTAACCCTCACTCGATATTAGGCGACCTCCTCCGCGTTCTTCCCCCATCCATTCGTGCCTACCTCTGCCAACCCCCGTCTGCGAGCCACAATCCACGGTTCCACACACTGAACGTCCGACTAGCCGTTCTGACCTGGTGGGCTGCTCCTTTGTACTGCCCTGTCTGCCAGCCCTGATCTGGACGCAGCCATCCGCATGCCTGCCAGAAAACTTATAGACTCGCAGCTCCCACACACTCGGTGGCCATCACCTGGAACCTGCCTGTCAACGTTATCCTGCCAACTCGTGTACATACTCTTCCCTCACACCAACGCGAACACACCACATGTCCTATATCAAGATGACTGAGTAATTTGCTCTGACCTTTCGAGTGCACGGTTGTGAGTCCTCCCGTTTTGTGAGGCTTCCAGCCCATTAAGCCACGCGCCCGCCTGCGCACATCATCTTTTTCGCTGCTCCGATGAAATGGTGTTGTGCACGTCACGCTTGCGTCGTCTGGGTCGTGCGAGTGAGAGCCCCGAGTAACAAAAGATTTGGGGCCACCCATGGCACGCGTCAAGCAGGGGACCCAGGCTCGGATACGGGGTACCCACGCTTAGAAGCGCACAGACACCAAGTGAACACCTAGGCGATTTCCTTAGGCCGTGCCCAATGAACAAATAGTACTCTGACACCGGAGAATGACGATCACAATTAAACACGCAACCAGGTCGATGCCTCCCACGGAGACCTAACGGAACTTCTCTACACGGCACCCAGTTATCATGCGACGACCGTTCCGCGCGTGCCCACGACCTCCAACACGCGATCCAGAGCCAGTTCCACACAAGGACCGCGTCCCACCCAACTCTCGACCTTAACGCTCAGGTACTTTTCACTTATCGCTTGTCGTGGTGATCGGCGGGATTATCGCTGCGGGGAAGACTGTGTCCCGTCCCTTGCGTCCTGTTGTTTTACCTACCAGCGAGAACCAACTGCCTCGCGTGGGTGGTACGGATCGCAGTCCACACGGCACCCCGCACGTTCCTTTTAACGTCTTTGATAACTATCTTCAGCGTGGACACGAGCATGCGGCACAGTCCGTTTAGCAACTGCGTCACATTCTGAAAACTCGAAAGACATGGTAATAGAGGCGAAGTGTCGTGTGGTGTCTGTGAGGGTGAGCGCGCAACCCGGCTTAGAGGGGCGCGCAGCACAAAAAGAGCCGTTGGATGAGTTGTCCGCAAACCCCAGCCGCAGCTTGACGCTTGGTTGTCCAACGCCCGGGGCGCGGAACTCCGCCCAAGTTCTTGTTCCGTGCTTCCAGGCCCCCACTGGTGATGGTGGGAATATGCCAACTTTAGCCAGCTAGTGCACACAACCAACGACGATGTCGACCAGCACCGGAGCGCGACTCGAGACACACGAGCAGAATGCGGTCAGGGCGTTCACACGTGACACGGATGGGGAAAATTCTGTTCCCGCTCGCATCACGCGCCGTTCAAGCCTTCAGGTGTATATTCAAGTCGCTTCCATGAAACATTTGTTCTGCTCTTCATCCACAGCAAAAAGCTCCCAACAACGACCTGGCGAGCTTCACATCAGGGACAGAGACCCGGACTCTAGTGGTGAGATTACGCTCACCACACACGCCACACCAGCCGCACACATGCACACACGCCGCACAATGGCACACACCACCACACACGGCACACAACATGCACACAGAACATGCATGCATGCACCGCCACACGCAACAAAACACCCCACACCCATGCGGCCCAAAATAAAGTCTCAAGTCTCCCAAAGCATGAAAGCCAATTTTGCACATGCAACCCTCTAGTATGGAGACCAGTAAGAGCGAGGGAGGAAGACGAAGGGACCGATAAGCGACTTGGTAAAAAGGCTGGGCAGGGTGGAGGTGGGTGAGTGGTGTATCAACTTCTATAACTATTGACCAGTACTATAAATTATCCTGATAGTGTGTGTGGTGGTTGTGTGGGAGAGCTACACTCCAAAACAACACGACCAAACTCTTCCCAAGCCTGAGGAGCCAGCCAGCAATACACCACAGAGCAAGATACATAACTCCTTCCTCACGGCAACCCGATTGCAATAATCAGCATTGCATTAATATGCTGATCCTGTGGATTGAAATATGGCCCACATATAAAAAGCTGTTCAATAATTAATCATAATTATTTAATTATATTATTCACGAAGTATTTCACTGGATCAGGATGTGCCCTTCAGAATCCTATGAGTAGACACTGATTCTCCATTCCATCCCCGTTTCTGCCAGGATGCCGTTTTACCAAAATGGCTGCCACAGTGCTTGCGCACAAGAACACAGTCCCCCCTTCCTCCTCCTCGTTCCCCCTCCCTCCTCCTCCCTTTCCTCTCCTCCCTCCTCCCCTCTCCTCCTCCTCCTCCCACCTCCTTCTCTCCTCCTCACTCCTCACTCCTTCCCCTCTGTCCCTTTCTCTCTGTCAGCCTGTGTTCTCCGCCAGCTCAGGACTTGCAGCTTGATGAGGGAAGGGAAAGGGGGGAGGATGGACGAATACTTAATGTCTGCTCTCTTCATCTACTCTCTCTCTTCTCTCTCTACTCTCTCTCTCCTCCTCTCTCCTCGCATCTTTTCATTTCTTCCCATTCCAATCGTTCTAGTCAAGTTTATCCTTTGATCGGCCACACACACCTGATTGACTCAATCCCATTGATCAGATCGCCCGAAAGATTAATCGCGGCACGCACATCACATTTGGATGCATTCGAGCCGATTATCGAGACAGCTGAACTTCGATGTGACCAACACGCAGGGGAACCTAACTTGGGGTGCGGTTGGTGGAGTTGTGTGTGGTGGTGTGTGTGGTGTGTGTGTGGCTGTTCTTGTGTTTGGGTGTGGTGGTGCGCGTCAGGGGAGTTCTCGTTCTGGCCGTTATTTGCGTGTCGAGTTCGCCGCAGCGGCACATGCCATGCATAAACCATGTTCCACGCCACACATTCCACGAGTCGAGTTTCTTCCATCTCCAAAGCTCACATACTGGGAGCTTGGAGAAGAGAAGGGGGGATGCTAGGCACACACACACACACACACACGACACACCCACACACACACCAGTTCCAGTGACAACAGCCATTCATAACATTAGGGCTGCGGAACAAAACACGAGCAGCTGCCATTTTTGGAATGCTGCACGGGACTGAACGTGTTACACGCGTTTGTCGTCGTCCAAACGGGAAAGAGGAGCGACCAGGTAGTTTTCCGAGTTTCGTCCTGTGGTAATGTCTTTTAGATGTCATGTGACACACTGGACGTGTTTCCTCCCACCCTGAGTTTTAAAAACACTCTGCATTTCTTCCTACTGGCTAGAGGAAATTGGCTTCAAAGCTCGGAGCAGCTTGAGATTGTGTGGGATCTCATAACCTGTTGTGTTTCTCCTAGTCCTCAAGATTGCCTACGCGACACACCATAACGATGACAACCAAGGATGGGACAAGGGTATTACAAAACATAGCAAAAAAATTGTCCTTTTCCGTGGCTCTCTCCTGCCTTCTTAAACAATTGATCGAATATTATCAGATGTGAGTCTCTGCTTCGGCGGGGGGCTATTCTTTAGGGCAGGTCAAGATAAATAATAATGAATAAGTCACATCGGTTTTAAGAAGCTATAATTGGTAAGGGCGGAGGGCGACCACACCGGTGTTTGGGGGGTAGAGCTGCACCGCAGTGCTGTGTTGTGCGTTTGACCTGTCCTATAGCCGTAGTTTCCAGACGTCCTCTTTTGACAGGCGGGGGGGGGCCCTCGCTCCCCGATGTCTCCGCTTCTCGGCCACAATGCTCGCTGTGGTGCCAGGAGAGGACTTGACTGTAATACGATCATTTCTTTGGTTTTTTTCTCTGTTTCTCTGTGTCCTGGTCTGCTGTTCTGTGGTCATTTCTGTGTGCCCCCCCCCCCCCCAACCACCCCCCTTCTGCATTCAGCCCCCCTTAGTCAGCCCCGGAGAGCTTTTGGTGTCTTTTATCGGTCGTTGAGCGTGTCGCGAGGAATGGCTTTGCGTTTTGCGTTTTGCGTTTTGGTGTGCGTCACCCTGCATCTTGTGACACCGAGCGCCGCTGCTGTTGGACAGACGTTCGCCACGTGCGGCCATTTTTTGTTCCGTGTGATTTAATCGACGGGAAGTCGTTCCTCAGGGAAGACGACAACGGCGACGGCCGCGTGATTCATTCGACTGGAAACTAACAAATCAAATCAATTGATGCCGTCCCGCAAATAGCTTTCCGTTTTATTGCCGACACAAAAGAATACACACACACATACACAGCATAGCGTAGCATAGCGTAGCGTATCTATTGTCGAGCGGGCATTGACGGTGTCACGTTACAGAGCGCCGGTGTACACAACGCGTCGCTCTGGATCACAGAGGACTCCGACTCTGACCGCAGCTCGCATGTTTACACACAGGAAGTGATAATCCCGACCAGAGGAAACGTTTAGCGTGACCACAGGATGTGATGAAGGGCGACGCGAGAGACGGCAATTTGGGAGCAAACGAAGCGTTCCCCTGTTATCTCCGAGGGGCTGTGAACGAAAGACAAAATGGCTTCCCTGGCTGCTGCGTCGACCAAGCCGAAACTCCAGTCCTCGACTGCCCGTCTGCCTGTTTCTAATTGGCTGGCCCGGCTGCGGGGGCAGGCATCTCGCGAGCCTTTCACTTCGGGCAGAAAGAAGGAAAACACTTCAGACATGTTGGCAGTGAGTCTTGGAAACCAGAGTTGGCACGGAGACGCTCTCCCTTGGGGTTTCTCTGGTGAGGCACAATTTTGGTTAGCAAAAGAAAAAAAATCCGAAAGGAGAGGTTTTTGACAGACACACACTCACGGCCCTCCCGTGTTGTCGTAGCTGCAGGCTGTAGTCAGGAAGCAGGCTGGGGGGGGGGGGGGGGACCTCGATGCTCGTTTGACCTCCCCGATTGACCCCTGAGTTTCCTCTCTCCTTCCTCCCCCCACCCCGGAGCTAATTGGCTGCTGCACTACCGTTTAAAACTAACACACATGCATGCGTGCATACATACACGGATGTACTACGCACACGCATGCACACACGCACACACACACACACACACACACACACACACACACACACACACACACACACACACACACACACACACACACACACACACGAAAAATAGACGTTGAGGAGCGATAGTTCAGTGGTGTTCTCTGGCTTTCTTGATTGTAATTAGAAGACCGAAACCGTCAATTACAGCGGCCTGCTTTATTCAATGTCAACGTCCTGCCAATTTCCGAGCAATGGCTGATATACGGGGGGGGGGGCATCAAAAATATACCCTCCGTTTCGTTTGGAAGGATGTTGTTATCGCCGTGGAAACCACACGATGCTGTAGTCCGTGTGAGGGGGGCGTTTGTGTAGTAAAGTACGGCCGTGATTAGAACGAGGTGGCGGTAATAGATCGCAGGTCTTTGTTCCCTTCACATGCAAACTCCCAGGTTTACACAAACACGCCTTTGATGGGAGTTTTTTTTCCACCCCAGATGGGAATGTTTTCTGCATTCAGTTCTTGTGTGTTACGTGTGTGTGTGTGTGTGTGTGTGTGTGTGTCTGTGTGTGTGTCTGTGTGTGTGTGTGTGTGTGTGTGTGTGTGGCATGTGTGTGTGTGTGCATGTGTGTGTTTGTGCCTGTGTGTCTATGTGTGTGTGTGTGTGTGTGTGTGTGTCTGAGCTGTATTCTTGAAACGTAGCATGTAAAAATCATTGCTGTATCACTCACTACAGAGTACCAAACTGCCTCTGGAAGCACCATCAGCACAAGAACTGTGCATCGGGAGCTTCATGGAATGGGTTTCCATGGCCGATCAGCTGCACACAAGCCTCACATCACCATGCGCAATGCCAAGCGTCGGTTGGAGTGGTGTAAAGCACGCCACAACTGGACTCTGGAGCAGTGGAAACGTGTTCTTTGGAGTGATGAATCACGCTTCACTATCTGGCAGTCTGATGGACGAATCTGGGTTTGGCGGATGCCAGGAGAACGTTACCTTCCGGAATGCATAGTGCCTACTGTAAAGTTTGGTGGAGGAGGGATAATGGTCTGGGGCTGTTTCTCAGGGTTTGGGCGAGGCCCCTTAGTTCCAGTGAAGGGTATGCTTAATGCTACAGGATATGAAGACATCTTAGCCAATTGGGCGCTTCCAACTTTGTGGCAACAGTTGATAGGGCGGCGAGGGCGGGGTCGTTGAGCAGGGGGGGCGTGGCTGGTGAGGAGGGGGTGTGGCCTGGAGTATGTGGAGTTGTGTTGGGTGGGTGGAGGGGGGGGGTGGACTCATACCTGGTTTTTTTTTCCAGGGAGTCGCAGCTGAGAGGAAGAGAACAGAGATGACGGACACACACGAGACGCACGCCGGCGGCAGGCAGCCGACGCCAACAACCCACCAGCGGGTTCGCTCCTCTGGGGAAACCGTTCAAAGAATAGGGAATGGGGCCGGTGGAAAGGTATTGGAGCTTTGGAATGGGTTTCCATGGGCGCCATGGCGGATGCCAGGAGAACGTTACCTTCCGGAATGCATAGTGCCTACTGGAAAGTTTGGTGGAGGAGGGATAATGGTCTGGGGCTTCCCTATAAACCCTATAAACATAACACATGTGGTAACTCGTAGACCGCAGAGTCCCCTGAACGGATGCCATGGCATTTTTAGCGGCCATTGATCCATGGCAACGGTTTGGTAGGTTGTTCGTTAGATGTGATCTCTGAGTCAAATACTGTATGTATGTGCATTATGTCTGACCGGGTTGCAGCGCTATGCTTTCACTCTCCAATCAGTGTATGCAATGGTCATCTAATTCTCTTCCTGGTCTGGGGCCGGCACAGGAGGCGGGGCTGGGGCCCTTTTGCAATGTCATCTAATCTTCTTGGTTTGGGGCCCCGGCACAGGAGGCGGGGCAGCCACAGAGACACACAGAGGAGGGATGCTTTCTGTAGTAAACAGGAGATATTTGATGTATTTCATTGGTCATGGTCAGACAAGACAAAATATCCAAGTGCCTGAACAAGCAGTGACAGAAATACTCTTTGATTATTAATCGTCTTTAGCTAAATAAAAGAATCCCCCCGTAGACCCTCCGTGTCGTAACGACCTCGACAAATCAGCGAGCCGGTCGATGCCAGCGATCGGCGGGGTCATGAATCTGCCTCGCAACTCGGCTTGATTGGCCGAACCTTAAAAGGCTAAGCAGATTCCGGGCAAATTAGATTATGCTGACGCTTGGCCCTTAAATCTGAAGTCCCTGTGGTCAGAGCACACATCACACACACACAACACAACACACAACATCACACAACCACACACACACACACACACACACACACACACACACACCACAAACAACACAACAAGCTCCCGGTCAGTTCACACCGTAGGGCACGGTGCTACAGATGTCAAGGCTCTGCAGACTAAGAGGAGGAGGCGGA
>PIJE02000858.1:107844-125344 GCA_002895965.2 Coryphaenoides rupestris
AAAGAGAGAGTTAGTCCGACAGCCACATCCTCTGCTCCACACATGAGAGGAGGGGACTGGGGAATAAATAAAGACAACAATGATTCTCTGACCAAATGATCAGGAAAGAAACTTTGAACATGGGAATGTGCTTCAGATACGATCAAGTTGCTGTAAAACCGGATTAATGATGTCTCTACATATGATGAACAGACCCAATGGGGATTTGATCCTGGATTTATTTTCGCTTGCTTGCTTGCTTATGTCGCATTGTCAGGTTACTGGAGAGAAGAGAGAGAGACCTCTACTGGGAATGACTGAAGTTCCCTCCTGGATATGGACAAAGTGTGTTGCACAGAGGGGCTCACACACGGGGAGAAGAGATGTCTGAAATAGAGACGCAGGAACAGAACACCAAGTTAAAGGAGACGTATCATACCACCAGGAGAGATGAACCTTTCTGTAGTGCTTTCAGATACAGTGACACACACACACACACACACACACACACACACACACAACAACACACACACACACACACACACACACACACACACACACACACACACACACACACACACACACACACACACACACACACACACACACACACACACACACACACACCACGGGGTGAACATGTGGACCGGGCGGCGGTGGTGGTGGTGGTGGTGGTGGTGATGGAGATGTCACTCGCCGATGTGAAAGCGACGCCAATCGGTCCCCCCCCCCCCGGACGGCCCCGTGCTAATTGGTCGCTAATTGCGCGCCATGTGAGGAGTGTTTTACAAACAGCCGAGTAATCACATGACACACCGTTGATATGAAGACAAGATGAACCGGTCAGCGCACGGAACCGATCAGGCGAGGTTAAGATGGACACAGAGATAGGAGGGCAATCCAATCAGCTTTATTGTCTTAGTTTTTGCAAACAAGGGATGTGCTTTTGTGAAATTGGTGCAGAACATCGAACATTGAACATTAAACAGTCAATATAAAAATTCTACAAAATAATGCCCAAACTTCTGAACAAAATATGTAAAAAATAAATAAAAAATAAGCAATAAGAAGGTGCAATTTAAATAATGTATGATGTATATCTATAATGAATATGGACGGGGAGGGAGGGGGTTTTTGTATGTTTATTTGACTCAGTTCTGTCATGTTTCTAAGCACATGTGTGGAGCATGTGTGTGTGTGTGTGTGTGTGTGTGTGTGTGTGTGTGTGTGTGTGTGTGTGTGGTTGGTGGTGTGTGTGTGTGTGTGTGTGTGTGTGTGTGTGTGTGTGTGTGCGTGTGTCACACCTGATTACGTCACAAAGGACAAACGAGCAGTCATCACCACACACACACACTCACGGAGAGAGATCCGGTATGTACTGCCTATAGCATTTACCACCTGTTCTCGGCTGCAACGTGTTGCCAAATCCACCATAAACTGGTTTAACATCACATCTACCTGTTGTCCTCAATGGGTGTCTGAGGAGCCCAGCAAAGCCCTCACTCATTTTTTATATTGTCATCATTTTCCAATAAACACATTTAGAGCAAAAACATTTATGAATATAACATAAACACACACACACACACACACACACACACACACACTACTCAGACATAAAATAAATTAATTGATGTACCTTCTCGTCTCTTCTCTTGTTGCAGGGCTCATCACGTGGTGCAGCCGTGGATATATTTGCTCCACAGTGCAAACAGAAACAAAGACAAAGGAAAAAGAAAATGTAATTCCCTTATTGATTTAGGAGACACATTTGTTCAATGCGTACACTATTCCGAATTGTGCATCCTATGTTTAGGAATCAACCAGAATAGAATATAAGCAGAATATAATATATAAGAATATAATAGAAACAGCATGGGGGTGAGCAGTTACAGTAAAAAAAAACAACAACACTCTAATCTTATTGGAAATAAACAAAGAGAATCTTATTTGTTATTTTCTACACAGAACACATTCAATGTATTTTGCTTTGTTTCGTTCTCCATCCCCATCTGAGGTCACCTCCTCCCTCCTCCCTTCAAGCAGAGTTTGTTACCTGGAGACCGACAGCCTCCGCCGGCCGACCAATCAGCTGCTCCGACACACAAGCCCGCCGCCACGCCATTGGTCCGCCGCTCCGGGGAACCGGCGTCTGGCGGCTCCGCGGCGGCCAATTACCGCTGCAGCCTCCGACTCTTTGTTGCTCCGCAGCGCCGGCAGTCGGACCCCCCGCGACGCGCATCCGAGTCCTGCACGCACACACACAAACACACGCACGCATGCACACACATACACACACTCATGCACACACGCATACACACCCACTCATGCACACACACTCATGCACACACAGACACACATACACACACACACTCATGCACGCACAGACACACACACACTCATGCACACACTCACGCACACATACACACACTCATTCTCACTGAGCAAGGGAGTGTGTGTGTGTGTGTGTGTGTGTGTGTGTGTGTGTGTGTGTGTGTGTCTGTGTCTGAGCAATTAGAAATCTCTTTTTTAGGCAGCAGATGGAAACATCCCTGATCAGTTTCACAACAGTTCAATACATGTGTCAATAAAGTCTCTTTGGATAAATGTAATGTAAATGTAAATGTAAATTTGCACACAGCACACATTGTACTGGTCCTGCAGCGCGTTCTCTAGTGCAAAGTTCTCCAGTAAACACACAAGACTTGACTTTTCTTGTTCTTGATTGAAGGCTTGATTCTCTTCTTCATGTCATTATTTGTAAAACTAACATTAGAGATAAAAACATACATGAGTACACAATCATTAGCATATGCATGTCAAGCTAAGCACTATACACACACACACACACACAAATCCACTAAGATAAGATAAGATAGTGTTTGAACATTATTTACACACATTACTTACAGACAAATAGTCTCCAAGGCAAATGTATCAGCAATATAAATCCACCTGTCCTGTCTCTCACCTGTCTGTGTTCACCTGAACCACACGCTTGACTGATTCCTCCTGACCAGTAGGTGGCAGCACACAATATGAACCAGTGCAGAACAATCAATTGTTTTTAACATTTTAACTTATGATACTCTATTATTATTTTTATTATACTTATTTACTTATCGCAATTATTTCAATTACTAAATGAACTGCACAGGCAGCACACACACATACAACACGGTAACGGCTCACTGCTCGCTGAATGACAACGGAAAGAAAGGTCATAATAACAGACCGCTGATCTGATCTGACGACATCAGACAACAACAGACAACGTGTCTGTTGCATAGACTGTAGTCTGTTGTTCAGATCCAGAACACAACACAGACTATTGTTGCTGAGGTCTCTCTCTCTCTCTCTCTCTCTCTCTCTCTCTTCTCTCCTCTTCTCTCTTTCTCTTTCTCCCTCTCTTTCCATCTCTCTCTCGTATTGAGTTTTTAATGGTTCATCTAACTGTACTCGGACAGTTGATGATAAACACCACTCAAACATACAAGCACAGGAAGTAGCCTAGAATTGACATCTGAGGAACCATACTGGTGTAGACTGACTGACATAATTGAGATACATTACACACACACACACACACACACACACACACAGAGAGGGGTGGTAATGGGTCCCACAGAGCTCCCAGTGTGAACAAAGCCTCACTTTTAATCCACACACCACTCCTCTTGTGTCTGTGAGTTAATCACTTCATCACAACAGCTCTCTCTCAACACAACTCTCTCTCTCTCTCTCTCTCTCTCTCTCTCTCTCCCACACCTCCCCTGGTTTTAACTGCATCCTCCAGGTCGCCCATTAAGGCTTCAATCAGCCCGCCTCCTTTTAAGTTCTCTGTGTGAAGCTTTGTGTTATTTTGTTTTTGTCCAACGTCTCAGTCTGTTTCTCACATGTTGCTGCTACTAGTTAACAATATTACTGTACGGCACGCGGACACTTTTAATACATTTTTACACCAACAGCCAGAATATGAGAGTATTTTACTTGTCAGTTTTTACCGTACTTATATGACTAATTGTTACTAGAGTTGTTTTAGTATTTATGTTTAGAGAAGAATACTGTCCAGAAGAAAACTTTTTACAGAGTTGTTTAGAATTAGTTTTAGATGAATACTGCGGGGAGTCAGCGTTCCATTGTACTGGTTATGTGTGGAAATAAAGAAATCTTGAATGTTCTCCACAATTCAGCCAAAGCTCTTGCCAAGTAATTTCCTCTCGGTTCCATTGTACTGGTTATGTGTGGAAATAAAGAAATCTTGAATGTTCTCCACAATTCAGCCAAAGCTCTTGCCAAGTAATTTCCTCTCGGGTGTTTAGGTCCAATCAGTCCAATCTTTCCTGTTTCCAGTGCAGCTGAGAGCGGCTTTGTTTGCAGACACACACACAGAGAGAGAGAGAGAGGCGGGACTCGCTGTGCATTGAGCAGTGAGCAGGCGTTGAGTTAATGGGCGTTTTGTGGTCATGCATATGCACAGGGTCGTACCGGCGGGCACCGACTGGGACGCCCCCCCTGTAGAGAACGGGGAGCAACATGACCCTCGTCATTTAGGAGACACACAAAAGGTTCGCTTGAATGGGACACATCCCCACTGTAGTGAATGAATACACATTTAAATAATCGCATTACTGATGGCTTTGGTTCAGGGTGTGACTGATAAAATGTCCTCTGAATGTTTATTTAGTAATTCCATATCAAATATGACCTGGTGACCTCAAGCTGGGAGTCCTCTGCATGGTTGCCATGACAGCGAGCCATGTTAGCTCATAGCGCCGCCGCGATGCAGACAAACATCACAGTTTTGATTCATAAAAGTTACTGACTGTAGCAGTCAATTAAACGTACCAAACATCCCACACTTGTCTGAAATTAAATATTTGTAAATGTTTACTCTAAATAAATAAATAAATAAATAAATAATAATGTATTAATGTAATTTGTAGAGGACAGATCATTTGTCACACTGGACCTGACTACAACCTCTAATGTTCATTTACTTCAAATCCGTATTTCCAAAACATATTTACATATTTATCGTTTCTTTACAAACCTGTGGGCAGGTAACCCAGCGACACCTTGCGTGGGATCGACGCGGTCTGATTGGTCGAGGCGAGCCCGTCTGATTGGTTGAGTTTACAGGTTTCCAGTTTTTTTTTAATCACGAATAGGTCTGTCCAGTATTATCTTTATATTTATTATTTTAAAATATTATTTTTTGTGTGTTTATTGTTAAGTACCAAGCATTTGAAACATCTTGTACCTTCAGGATTAATTGACCTCATGTATCTGGGTTACATCAACATCAGTCGGGCCGCAGCGGGTTCCAGTGAGTTCTGCTGAGATGGAAATTGTTGTAGTCAGCAACCAATTCCAGGTTTTTTGCCCACAAACTGAACCCCGGCGCAGAAACAATAAACACACCTGGGCTACTGCTAAGAAGACATAAGTGTAAGAACTCACACACACACACACACACACACATAAGCCTGAGAGAAATTATTGCCCAAATAAAATGTCTGTCGAGGGGATGAACCCAGACACACATGCCAGTAAGAGGCAGAGTGTTGTGGTGGGCGTCAGGGTTTAGTTTGATGAGGATCAGATGTCTGTGAATAAGTTATTTAAGTCTTCAAAGCAAAGGAAGACTAACTTGCCTACAGACAAACAGACACACACACACACACACACACACTCACGCAAACATGTGTGCATCTCAGATGTTGGAGCTAATTTATAAATCCTCTAATGAGGTCAAATTGAAAAGGTGCCGCTGGAAGCTACTGCTTTCTACTGCACTTTTAACATAATGGTTCATTGGTCGTCAAAACACAATACGGCACCGGAATGACAAATTAAAAATAGATCTGGTGCCACTTTTTCCCACCAGAAAATCCCCTTTATGTCACATAACATCCTACACACTGATGTACTGTATTTACTGTCAGCTATCAACGTCTTCCTCTTCTTTCTGCCGGTGGGTCAGGGAAGGTTACGACAGCTTGAACGCGTCTCCAAACTGTGAATGACAAATGGCCATAACTTCACTAATTTAGCTTTATTGGCCGCGTCTGATGGAGCAAAAATATTTACAACGAGACTGAAGGGGGATCCAGGAGGAGAGTGTTTACACTGCAGACTCTCTCCATTACAGTGCATAGAGATTACAGGTCAAACGCATACACAACTGCTTTTGTGTGGCAAGCAAGAAACATGCATTAAAAATACTGTAAATGATATAAATGTAAATGTCTATGAACATACAGGACGTCGTAGCTGTGGCTTTTTGGCAATTAAAGCATATTAGCTTGGTGTACGGTAATACAAGCAATGTTTTCTGTCAACTGACAGCTCGAAGTGTCGGGCCGATGTCGTCTCTTGTAAGGCTAGCGGCGCCGCGGCTAGCTTGCTGCAGAGAGGGAACATTGGCACCGACCGGTGGAAAACTTCCGACAGACTTTAGCGCGGAGAATGTTGACGACAGAAACACAGAATTTACTGTTTGAACAGATAACCAATGTTTACGCATTCCTGCGCCACTCCACCGCCAACTGCAATATTTTTACAGCTCAGTGTGTTTATGGGACGGGAGAGCGAGGGAGACACTGAGGGGGAGAGAGAGAGGGGGGGGGGGGGAGACGGAGGGGGAGACACTGTGGGGAGAGGGAGGGACATGCGGGTGAGGAGAGTCTGAGGTCTGAGTCTCTCGACTGCCCTTTAAACTCTTTCTGTGCGCACACACACACACACACACACACACACACACACTAACCCCCCCCCCCCCCACACACACACACACGTTCGTTGAGACTGACATTTTATTCCAACAAAAAGTCAAAACACATTCTGTAACACGTGTACATTATGCAGGAGCCTTCCGTAAACTACAAGGCGTTGTGACATTTCCGAAGCGAGCACATTTGAATTTGAGTTTGAACGGTTCTGAAACAAAACTATTTGGTTTCACAATTCTCACTTTCTCTCAAAAAAAAAGCGTCACATACATTAAAATAAACTGTAAAAAAAGACATAAAAATCACATTTAAAAAAATCGCAAACAAATGAATCAACAAAAGGAACGATATCGTCGGATACGTTCGTCCACCGCTCTTCATCATCAACGACGACGCTCCGTCGGAAGTTTCCACGCGGAGAGATCAAACAAATTAAAAGACAATCTGAGCGTTCTGCATAACGCGGACACAAGATCCGCCGGAATCACGGAATCCGTCAACCGTCCGTCGGTGATTTCCGAACATCGCCCGTGTGATTGCGCTCAGACCAACAACAACCGTTGACGATAACGATAACCCCCTCGTCGCAATCGTGCTCCGTAATCGTCATCGTCGATCTGTATCGTCTGTCCGCGGACCGTCTTCTAAGTGCTAATTGTTCCCCCGTGCTTAAGACTTAAGCTTCTTCAATAACAGTGAAATCTCCACTCACATCGTTTCTGAACTATCACAAGTATTGGCGGCCATATTGTGCCGCCGTGTTGTCCTCACATCCTGACCCGACCTCTGTGATCGTGCGCAGTCTGCTTGCATAGGAATAAATATCGCAGTGGATTACGTGGAGCAGTGGTCCACGGTGGCTTAGCGCTCGACTAAACTCCCAGTTTGAATATTTTGACACCGAGACATCGTGGCGACATTTCTGCCGATGGTACGAGCAACAGGAAACAGCCGAACCGTCGTCATGGAGATCACACACACACACGTACGCACACACGCACACGGTTTTCCAGTGTTGCTGTTTATGAAATCTATCATTTATGACAACACAGTCTGTACTGTACAGTAATTACAGATGGCGGAGGTCACAGATATACACACACACACACACACACACACACACACAAATGCATGGTCGTGTGTGTGTGTGTGTGTGTGTGTGTGTGTGTACAAACTCTCACTCGCAGTGCTAAGCATACCCAACTGACCTCATGCAAACCCACTCAAAGTGCTCAGCAACACAAACACACTGACATGCAAAACGACTTCAGGCTCGGGTTGGCGAGGATACATTCATTGAGATTGGAAACGATCTGGTGGACGACATTATTTCCACTATTTGGGTCGCATTCTTGAACTGCATATGGGGTTAAGACGTCAATGTGTATATATATATATATATATATATATATATATATATATATAAAAATGTATATACGTATGTGCATTCAGACTTAAGTGACCTTTTCAACATATGTGGGTACAGTGCTCTTTCTAATGTGTGCCCATGTGTGTGTGTGTGTGTATAAAGATTAACACACGTGTGTGTTTATTCACCTCAAAAGAAAAGCATCTCAAAAGAAAACCACGTCTATCCCCTTCACCGCGACACCAACACACACACACACACACCACACGTGCACACACACACACACACACACACACACACACACACACACCCCGGTGGCATGACAACCGTCATCATCTGTGAATAGAAAAGCTTTGATTGGTCCCCATCCCTGTCACCTGACCCCAAGCCCGGTCGGACAACGGAGAGATTGTATTTTATCTATTGGCACTTAAGTCGCTCGTAAGTTTAAACAGTGATGATGGTCAACGTTTAGGTCATCCAGAAGCGCGGTGGTTTGGAGGGTGAATAACAAAAGAAACCGTTGAACAAACTCGACATGTTACGAAACGTCTGAACTACGACAACGCGCGACAAAGATGGCCGCCGGGCTCCGCGGGGCGGCAGGGGATGTCGTGGTGCACGGCGGCGGTTTGCTCCTGAGTCTGAAGTGAAGTCTTTGGATCGTTACGAATGAAGTGATGCGGACAGGAAAACAACAGCAAAGAAACACAAAGAAAAAAAGAAATGAAGAAAAGGAAAGGAAAGCAACGGAGACGGAGGAGAGTGCACACGCTTCTGCACTCTCCTCTGTCTTTCTGAATGGCGGTAACAAAATGGCCGACGGTGAGGGGCGTGCCGGGGAGCCCAGCAGTCACACAGCGGGGTCCCCGGCGGCCCCCCCGAGAGGTGCAGGGGCCACACAAGTCTGTCTTTATGGATAAGCAAAGGTTAAAGGTTGGCTAGGATGGTTCAGTTCAGTTCGGGGGGTAACTCTGTGGGGGGGGGAGGGGTTAATAATGGGGGGAGAGGGAGGGGGTAAATCGGGGAGCTCTAATTGGCCCGTGAGAGACTCTCGTCCAGCAGGTCCTCCAGAGAGCCCGCCCCCTCCAGCAGCCCCGCTTCCTTCTTCTGCTTCTTGGCCACGCTCTTTCCGGCCGGGGGCGTGTCCTCCTGCAGCAGCTCTTTGGCCAGCAGGTTGGTCACTGCCTGTCCAGCTCGCCTGTGATTGGCTGGCGGAGACGGAGGGAAATAACAAAAGAGGTGAGAGGTCAGATCGTCATCGTCATCATGCCATGAGGTCACACACATAATAACCAGCATGCAACAGGGGCCTGGTTAGAGCCAAGCACATCCAGCTGGTTCAGCCCTCAGCATGCCATCCTGTCAATCAAACAGACAGACTGCTGATGTTATGTCACATAGAACTGCACACACACACACACACACACACATAATACAACACACAATACACAGCTCAGGCATGTGTTTCATGGGAAGCAACACAAAATGGATGCTTGCTCTCTGAGGTACGGTCC
Organism: Coryphaenoides rupestris; assembly: GCA_002895965.2. Lineage (NCBI taxonomy): Eukaryota > Metazoa > Chordata > Actinopteri > Gadiformes > Macrouridae > Coryphaenoides > Coryphaenoides rupestris. The sequence continues at coordinate 117,444 of PIJE02000858.1, forward strand.
TATATATACAAGACTGGGAACACACACACACACACACACACACACACACACACACACACACACACACACACACACACACACACACACACACACACACACACACAGACAGGGAATTACGATGTTGTGTGTTGTGTGTGTGTGGTGCTCTGTGTGTGTGTGTGTTGTGTGTGGGGGGGGGATTATGGTGATAGCTAAAGCTTATCACTGCTCATGTCAGATACGACGACGGCTAACACTGAAGGAGAGGAACAAGGAGAGGGAGAAAACATATGGAGGGGAGAGAGAGAGAGAGAGAGAGAAGAAGACAGAGAGGAGAGAGAGGAGAGAGATGAGACGAGAGAGGAGAGAGAGAATTGCGGGGTGAAGGCGACATGGCGGGAGAGATGATTCATTAATGTGAGGAGGTCGAAAAGGAGAGGGGGGGGCGGAGCATGTGGAGCTGGATTGAAAGGAAGTGAACCAGATGAAAGAGAGAGAGAGAAGAGCTGAGAGAGCGACGAGAGAGAGAGAGAGCTTGAGATTTAAATCGAGAAAAACTAGAACGAGTTGTGACAGATTGCAGCCTGGGGATGCCGTCTTCTTTATTCCTTTTACCCTCCCTCTCCCTCTCTCTCTCTCTCTCTCTCTCTCGTCTCTCTGTCTCTCTCTGCTTCCTGTGTGGGAGGACAGCTGTGCGGCAGCGGCCATTTTGAATTATATAGGTCAGTGGGAGCTGGTGAACGCGTCCGCTGGGGGCTGCTGGGCAACATGCTACATGCTACATGCTACGCTGCTGCTGCCTGGAGGTGACTATGGGCCTGTGTGTGTGTGTGTCTCTCTGTTGTGTGTGTGTGTGTGTGTGTGTGTGTGTGTGTGTGTGTGTGTGTGTGTGTGTGTTGGGTTCTCAGAAAGTTGTTCAAATCACAACACAACACAACACAACACAACAACACAAAGCACACAGCAAAACAAAAGATACCGTATTTTTCGGACTATAAGGCGCACTTAAAATCCTGTAATTTTCTCAAAAATCGACAGTGCGCCTTATAATCCGGTGCGCCTTATGTATTAACCTCGAACCGATTTTATGTGGTACACGGCGCTCAAAAATCTGTCAAGCCGCACCGCTTGATGGATTGTCGGCGCATTACGGCTACCGCGGAGTAATACTAGCCTTGCGGAGTAATACGTACTGTGCTTCAACATACCGGTAATATTATGGTGTGTGTATAAGGACTTAAGATGAGGACTGCGCCGGGCCTGGAAAGTAGGCCCTAGCCCCGGCCCTGGCCCGAGAGAGTGAGGCCCCAGCGCCGGCCCCGGCCGCCACATTATTAGAACTCTCAGGCCCGAATTAAGCAATTTTTTTAACCTCCCATATTTGCGACTAATGTCGCAAACTAGACTTGTTGCCCAGATGCGACAAGTCTAGTTATAGACTTCCGATCTTATTTGAGCACTTTAAATGGCATAAGTGGTTATATTTAGTTTCATTTCAATTTTAAGTTATTTTAGGAAAATGTTTGAAGCATTTTGTAGGCAGTTAAATAATTTTTTTTAATTTTTCTGAAGTGAGTGACGAGCAGCTGCGCGGCGATTAACAGTTGATCCATTGGCTACATATCAGATCAATGTTGAATAGGCTACTACAAATTATATCCCAGTGAATAGGCTACAAAAAACAACTCAACACTTAAAGCGTATATCATGTTTATTATTAAACGTAGCCTATAAAAAACCATTGGAACAATAAGCACACGGAAGTGCGGAGAAACAGTTACGCTATTATTAACAGAGAAACAGCTTGTCTTACGCAGTAAGACCTTGACTAAAATAAAATTGACCAAAACAGGCCATTCCAAGAATAATAATAATCAAGGGCCATTTTTGTTTTGGACATTGGTGGGGAATCACAGATATTGCGTCATAGGATGCGCAATTACGCAACCGTGAGGTGTGGATATTGGTGGGGACATGTCCCCAGCGTCCCCCACTAAATTCTACGCCCATGATAATAATAAAAAAAACGTCCAATCACACAAAAACAGTCAGCCGCTTAACATGGCAACATGTCTTTTTAAAGTCACTTTGCATCATGAAAGTGAAAAGAATCCGCATCCAACGGTTTCAGGGGCCAGTCCAGTCCTCCTCTCCTCTATTACTCTTCCAGCGGCGACTGAACGCACGCTCACTTGGCTGCTGCCTGCTGCTGCTGTGTTAATAAAGCCTCTTTGAATTATAATTTAATTTAATTGAGAGAGAGAGAAAAAAAAGCCAAGAGCCCGGCCCCGACAATCCGAGCTAATGAATGGGATCATTGGGCTCGAGGCCCGACGCTCGGCTGTCAGGGCTTTGCGGGCCCCCCGGGCCTCCGGGCTCCATTGCAGGGCTCTACGTGCGCGCTTATGTATGAAAAATAGACCCGTTTCATTGACAGTGCGCCTTATAATGCGGTGCGCCTTATAATCCGGTGCGCCTTATGTATGAAAATAGACCCGTTCATTGACAGTGCGCCTTATAATCCGGTGCGCCTTATAGTCCGGAAAATACGGTATAATAATAATAGACAGTTAAACAACAACACACGTGTTGAGCGTAGGTTATGGGGATCATATGCGCGTTGAACACGGCAACAGGCGTGTTCACTCGACTTGTTAACGTGCCGCAGTACGACACACACACACACACACACACACACACGCCATGATGCAAATACACACACACACACACACACACCACAACATGCAAACATCGACGGTGAACACACACAAAGTGAGGGTGACATCAGCACACAAGTCAAATGACGCCAAACCAAAAAATCCAAGCGAATAGTCGATCACACACACACACGTGCACAGTTACCGAGCATGTCTCCAGGACCAGCTGAGACAAAGACAGGATTGAGTCTGTGGAGGAGGAAGAGGAAGACAGGAAGTCAGAGAGAGAGAGAAAGACAGAGACAGAGAGAGAGAGAGACAGACAGAGAGAGAGAGGCCGCCAGTCTCAGCAGGGGCCAGGCGGATGTTGGGCCCGGGGGCAGCTGGGCAGTCAGAGATACACAGAGGTACACAGAGCTCTCTCTGTTGTGTACACACACACACACACACACACACACACACACACACACACACACACACACACACACACACACACACACACACACACACACACACACACACACACACACACACACACACAGAGACACACACACACAACTTCACACACACACACACGATGTTCTCTCCATGTCTATTTCGGTCCCCTCCACCCCCTCACCCACCAGACTGCCTAATTAGACATTATGTAAATGACCCTGTTACAGAGTGTGTGTGTGTGTGTGTGTGTGTGTGTGTGTGTGTGTGTGTGTGTGTGTGTGTGTGTGTGTGTGTGTGTGTGAGAGACAGAGAGTAAGTGAATTATGTATGAAGCCCGGCCCCAAAAAGACTACATCATAACACCACACATAGAGAGACAGTTGAAGAGTACACCCAAGGCAAGCTTCCTCCTGCCTCATCCTCGCTCCTCCTCCTGCTAAGGAGGAGAGAGGAGAGAGAGGTCTGTGGAGGAGAGGAGAGGAGAGAGAGAGGTCTGTGGAGGAGAGGAGAGGAGAGAGAGAGGTCTGTGGAGGAGAGGAGAGGAGAGAGAGAGGTCTGTGGAGGAGAGGAGAGGGGAGAGGTCTGTGGAGGAGAGGAGAGGAGAGAGGTCTGTGGAGGAGAGGAGAGGAGAGAGAGAGGTCTGTGGAGGAGAGGAGAGAGAGAGGTCTGTGGAGGAGAGGAGAGAGAGAGGTCTGTGGAGGAGAGGAGAGAGAGAGGTCTGTGGAGGAGAGGAGAGAGAGAGAGAGGTCTGTGGAGGAGAGGAGAGGAGAGAGAGAGGTCTGTGGAGGAGAGGAGAGAGAGATCTGTATACAGGTTGGTGATGGCATTATGAACAGACAGGAAGTGAACAGTCCACTAGGGGCGGGGCTGTGCAGCTGTATAAGACAAGAGACAGACTCCTCCCCACGTTGTCCATTATGTTCGGTACCAGGGGCCGGAGGGTCCAACAGTAAGGGACAGGACACACAGACACACACAACAACAACCACCACAACAACATCCGTCTACCGCCTCCCACATCCGTCTGCGCGCCACACACACACACACACACACAACAGATATTTGACAAAGGCAGTAAAACCAGATCAGGTGCAGGTGTGAATTAAACCTGCGGGGGGCGCCGCCATAATGAGTGTCCTGATGAGGAGAACATGTCTCTTTTGTCCGCTCACGTTTATAGGGGCGAGATCAAGGGCGAGAGAGAGAGAGAGAGAGAGAGAGAGAGAGAGAGAGAGAGAGAGAGAGAGAGAGAGATGTAGCTTATTAGCTTTGTGATACACTGGGTGTGTGTGTGTGTGTAGATAATCCCCATCCTCCGCTGCCCTGAGGAGAACAAAAAAACTACAAAATGGCTGCTTGCTCCCCACAATGGAAGTGAAAGGAAAGCCGAGAGCCAATGACATCAAAGGCATGAGAGAAGGAGTCAAGGTAGTGGGTGGGGCTACGCATCCATGACCCGCACAGCTGCATCAGAGCCTGTACACACACACACACACACACACACACACACACACACACACACACACACACACACACACACACACACACACACACACACCACACACACACACACACACACACACACACACACACACACACACACACACACACACACAGAGCCCCTCCCTCTCCGAGGTGATGCTGCAGAGCCCGGCTTAGCGGGAGCACACATCGCCCCCTAGAGGCAGCAGCAGAGTAGCACACCGGCAACACCCATCATCACTGGGGGGGCATGACGTCATCTGTTACCACGGCGCCTAGCAACCACTGTGTGCGTGTGTGTGCGTGTGTGTGCCTCATAGGTGACTGCGAGCACGCCAGTGACGTCACACACACACAAAGGCTTAATCAGAGTGTGTGTTTTCTATTGGCTTGCATTGTCTCCATAGTGTGTGTGTGTGTGTGTGTGTGTGTGTGTGTGTGTCTCTCCGGTGGGCAGCGTGTGCCTCCATTGTCGCCGGCCGCTTTTATCCTCACGCTGCTCCACTGTGATTGGCTCTTTGTCTGCGGGCAGTCATTGTAATTGGCTGCCATGGGGTGGGGGGTCACGACCTGGCAGATGGGGCTATAGCAAGTGCTCAGATACATCATTCCTATACGGACACCAGCACACTTACTTTGTGTGTGTGTGTGGTGTGTGTGTTTGTGTGTGTGTGTGGTGTGTCTATGGAGCAAGCGCACACACACACACACCACACACACACACACACACACACACACACACACACACACACACCACACACACACACAACACACACACACACACACAACACACACACACACCCAACACAACACACACCATATTATAATATTAAAGCTTGATTCCAACTCGTATTGGTATGCAAAGCATGCACCAGTCGTCCTTGTATGGGTCAGTCGGCACTCTATGATGAACTATACGTGTGTGTGTGTGCGTGGTTGCTGTCCTGTACGTGTTATTTGCCGTGGCGCGGGACCCAGCACAGACGGAGGGGAGGCAGCTGTTGACACCCTCCCCCTGGTTGTCTCATCCCCCCCCCCCCCAATGCAGCACTAACACAGTAGGTAGGCCTAAATGAACAGGTCCAGAGGTCCATGGGGGGTTCCCCCAGGCCTCGTGGCTCGGCACTCCGTCACACCGCGACAACACAATGTGTTCGATCTCCATGACAACACTCTGAATGGAGCCTCCCAGGGGCCCTTTAAAGATGGAGGCTGTGACGTGGGAGGGGCCTACAGCTGGGACGGGGGGGAGGAGGAGCTAGCCACGGAGGTACTTCGGAGTTGTACAATGACAACAACAATGGCCAACGCTCGTCACTACGGCAGTGGGAGGACAATTTGAAGAAATGCCGTGAAGTACTGTACTTTAGCCTCTGTGTTAGCGATCGGGACGATGCGTTATTAATAACTTTAATAATGTTTAGCCGCGCTGTTTATTCTTGAACGGCCCTGTCAGATATTAATCGAGGCACTGGAATGGAAAAAGCCGAAACAAGTCAACAATATGTTCCTGTATCAGAGATGCAGCTTTGCTAAATTCAAAAGACTGCACGGGGAGGGGAGTCTGCAGATCGGATACAGCCCAGGGAAAACTATTCTCCGCCTGAATTTATTAGGAAGATATATTTATACATGAGCTGCAGGGAAGGCATGTAAACAAGCATCAGTCACCATCTGACTCACGCAGCAACCATAGTCTGTTGGTATCGCTGTTGCTCTGTTGTTTGCAAATCATCACCTTAGCGCAGACGTCTATGAGAACGCTGTCGCTAAATCACAATGTAGTCGGACACATTTACACTGAGAAGATGACCTGCTCCAAATGACGGTGGCTTCAAAGTGTCATAGGACGCCGGAGAACCGTCTCTCTGCTGAGAGTTCGTTCTCAGCCTACGACGGGGATCGCTAAATATTACGGTGAGCTGTCCTGGCTTTAAACCTGAAACCTGAAAAGTGGGATGAGAAAATAGTGAAGAGAATAGAGAAGAAGTTACTAACATACTGGCAGACCTTGACACCCATCAGCATTGGGGAGATGAGGATGAGTGTTATTCGGTCAAGACGTGGTCAATGGGAGACTTGTATTGGCAGCATCATGGAACTCGTATCATGCTGATGCTCCGCGACAAGGGCGGGCCAATGTTACTGTGTTGCGTCCCTTGTGCCGGCGGTGTGGCGCCCGCTGGGACGCTGTGCTCATGCATGATGTAGGAGGCTCTAAGAATAGGGGATGCTGAGTGCATGGTAACTAAAGGGGGGCTGTATCTGGCCTGCTGACGGGGGCCTACTGTGCAGAACAAGGACGGACAGACCGCCGACCGCCACCACCGCCCCCCCCCACCACCACCTCCCACCTCCCCATCCGCCCGCAAGCTCGGCTAAAATAAGACCCACACACACAATACACACACACACACACACTTGTATTGTGTGTGTTTGTGTATTGTGTGTGTGTTCTGGCGCACGGCTCGGCCCAGCTGTGAGGACCACGTGTCTCTGTGCAGAAGAAAGGCCTTTGATAGTTGCTCATGGAAAATAACCCACAGAGACGGCCGTGAGTGACCAACGCTTCTGAGAGAGAGAAGAGAGAGAGAGAGAGAGAGAGAGAGAGAGAGAGAGAGAGAGAGAGAGAGAGAGAGAGAGAGAGAGAGAGATGAGTCCCTGCAGTCACTCAAATTCATTAAGTCATCCACAGTGGGCTGCAGTAGCTCAGGAGGTATAAGAGCGGTTGTCTGGCCAACAGGAAGGTTGCTGGTTCCATCCCCGGGCTCCTCCCCCTCCTAGCTAAGTGTCGAGGTGTCCCTGAGCAAGACACCACCTAACCCTACCTGCTCCTGACGTGTTGGTTGTTACCTTGCGTGGTTGACACCGCCGTCGGTGTATGAATGTGTGAATGTGAGGCAATACTGTGAAGAGCTTTGAATGAAAGCGATATATAAATGCTAAATAAATGATATATAAATTATACATAAACCACTGTCAAATGTAGAACTCCCCATGCCTGCGGTCGTCTATGAGATGGCTGACGAAAGAAATATGGCGTACGGACGATTCTCCCAAGTCTGTGTTGACGTGCGATAGGCTATCAGACAAAGCAACGCATATCAACACACTCGTCTGTGGCAGGGTTGTGCCGTCCATGAGGCGGTCCTCGGTGCTGACATGGCCTCTCCTGATCTCCTGATAAGCTCCCCCTGCTCCCGAAAAACCAAACCAGCACATATTCTGAAGCCTGCGAAAACCAGAGGAAAACCAGTTGGCTGTTTGGACGATTTAGCAGCTCTATTTTTCCCGTCTTAGTCAGAGGATCACACACACACACACACACACACACACACACACACA